>BQNB010170300.1:0-13690 GCA_026074375.1 Tanacetum coccineum | reverse complement strand
TGTTTTGTTGTAATTATCGTTTCAACCCCTAAGTTATTTGTAGATTTACTTCGCTTTTCTTTATAGTTTTCTTTATTATACTTTTGCCACATATATTTTTGGCATAATTTTTCTAAAAAAGATGTTTACAAACATTTTTTTTATAAAATTTAGTCAAATAAAGAAATACTTAGCTTTTTTTAAGATAAATACTTAAAATTAATAATTAAAATTAAGAGCATCATACCTAATAAGGAAGGATTCTTTTTATTTGAAATATGAAAGTCCTCACTTTTTGTTTTCCTTTACTAGGTAAAAGATGAGGTTGATATTTTACATGTAGTTCGTTTGTCTTATAAAAAAGTTACACTACTAACTACATGCGGCTTTATGTTCAAGTGGGGTGGGTGGGCTTAGTAACAGGTTAAGGTTAGAGTTGGTCATGGTACGTGCTGATATAGGTTAGTTAGGTTTAGGATGTGTCACAATAACTTCTTTTTGCAGTTATAATTACATAAACAAAAAGTTAGCAGGTGGTTTTCATTAAAAATAGACTTACATACGAGTACTTTGACATTTTCTTAAACTTATGGAACTTTGAAATTGCATATTCTAGGGAAGGGAAAGGGAATTTGAAGGATGCAGTGGCACTAGTGGTGTGGTCAGTAGTGCATGTGTTGAGTTTAATGAATGTGGTGAAGGTTTTGGGTATTTGGGAGCTCACCGGGATAATTGTTGAAGTTACACTTTATAATGAGGCAAACATGATTAAAGTTACACTTCATTTGATATCATTTGTTTGATGAGTTAATACTTAATGCTTTCAATTTATTGTGAACTTAAATGAAGGACTCATAATGTTCATCCATCTGGACATTCTTTTGTTTAATCACTAAGAAAATGTTTTATCTATATTTTTAGAACGGCTGGGTTAGTACATATATAGTTAGTGTAGTTAGTGGGAGCTCACTCTTATTCGTCTACAGAAGGAAACCATCATGGGGAGACTCAAACTTAAAACCTCTCATATGGGAAAGAGCCCCATGATGCTTGACAGACATTGGCAAGAAAATGTTTTATCTATTGTTTCAGAATGTTTATTAAACTTGTGGATATTCATATACTTTTGAGAATTTTCTTTTTTGAGTTTAGACATACGAGGACCCCTTTAAATACCCACTCACATAACAAGAATTTATAAAAATTAAATTTCTGCCATTATAGGTCACGTATTTACATAAATAATGTTATCATCCAACAAGTGTTAAAGTTACTAACTTTTTATTAACAAGCCAATTTACAACACAAATCATGGTGTTGTGGCTATAGTCCATGTGTTTATTAACTTATTTAAAACGGTAATTTTAACTATTTGGTTAGAGAGTTTCTCAAAAAAAACATGAGATATCATTAGGACACAAGCCGTTTAATATGAGGTGTTTAAAAATCAAATGGAAGTATAAAATGATAACTTTTATTGAGTGACATCCTTAAACAAATGAAGAGGTTTTTTCGGCTTAACATGAGACCTTCCAGCTATCCAAAGATTATCTCTATTGTGACTTTAAACCCTACCTCCAGATGTCATTTTAGTTGGTGTCATTGGATTAGAGTCCTTATAGAAGTGGCTAATTTATAGTTTGTAGTTTCGTCTTAGCTTGGTGTGTTGGTTATTGGTGGTCCAGAACAACTTGAAGATAATCAATGCCTAGCTATTTACCAATCAAGGTTACCAGATATCACTTAAAGTCGTGTAATCACTTTCCAAAGAAGATTATTCGAGCCTATGACTAGGTTACAATACCTCCTTGGGATAAAACTAAGTGCTTATTCTTGTTTTAGGAACATATCAAGAACCTTTCACTTCTAAGTGTTTATGTTTTATGTGTTTTTCATGCAATTCTGATCCCTATTTATAAAAAATTTACTCAAACCCTAGTCAATGAAAATTATGAGAGATTAATGGGCCCATTAATCTCCCATAATTAGCCTCTCTAATTGTAGGAATTAGTAGTTACATGACCAATTTAAACATGGTCATTTAATGCAGTCAAACCTGCCATTTTAATAGGTCAAAGTTGTTACAAATATTTAATGTTGAAATCGCCCATTTAATAGGTCAAGGTGGTTTCAAACATTTAATGTTGAAACCGCCCATTTAATCTAACTACTAAAAGAGTCAGGGAAAATCAGTGACTTGATGTGTGTACACTTCGTACCTCCAAACTCATTTTCATGTATGACCTGATTCTCATAGTTGTACTAAATTACCAATAATCAACCCCAATTTAGTACAATTCCTTTTGTATGAAAATTAAATGTTAAACAAAACAAGTGCATAAACGAAAATATCGTGAGGATTGAATTTCCATCCTAGTACATTATACTTTCAAATATTCAAAAATCAGGGGGTGTTCTAACAATTGAACCCTTTAACCTATTTGAATACCTGAAGATAAAAAATACACACATATCTTCAAACACTCAGACGCTCCTGAAACTATACAAGCTATGTGTCCATATCCAATTCATAAATGTTGTAAGAGCCAAAGTCCATGCTCCCTGAAGTGGCAAAACCTCAACATTCATATAGGTGGTTCCTCTTTATTTATACTCATGCTAAGCACTTTTTCAAAGAAATTAACCATTGAGAAGTAAGCACTTCATCCTCCTTTTTAGCAGGTTCCAAGCACATCCTTGGGATGATTGTAAAATATGTGCGTTAGTCCATGAAACGTTTAGCTTTCCACATGGAACTCAGCTACCAAGTTTTCTTAGAAGGGAGTTAAGTGTCCTAGCATTCAGCGACTTGGTTAGACTTTAAACCCATCCCTTTTGCAGACTTTAAAACTAATCTCTAGCCAGTCCCTTCATCAAATGATCAGCTAAGTTTTGTTGAGACCTCACAAACTCTATAGATACCACCCCATTCGGGATAAGCTTACAAATCATGATATGCCTGACACTTAAGTTTCTAGACTTCCCATTGTATATTTGGCTGTAAGCCTTTGCTAATGTAGCAGCACTATCACAAATGATAGATATAAGTGTTATAGGTTTGAAGCATAATGGAATCTCAAGGATCAGGTTTCTCAACCATTCAGCCTCCTTACCAGCAGCTACTAAAGCCACAAATTCATATTCCATTGTTGAGCTGGTGATGCAAGTTTGCTTCTTGGACACCTAAGAAATTGTACCTCCCCCAAGCAAGAATAGCCAGCCACTGGTAGGCGAATTGTCTTCAGTAATGTTGATCTAGCTTGCATTAATGTATCCTTCTAAGACCGAAGGATAACCAGTATATGTTGAACTATAGTCCATGGTTTTCTTCAAGTACTTCAGTACCCGCTAAATTGCTTGCCAGTACTGAGTACGAGGCCTACTAGTATACCTGCTCAGTTTTCCCACTATAAAAGCAATATAAGGCCTTGTACAAGTCATGGCATACATCAGGTAGCCAATCACCCTAGAATACTCAAGTTAAGATATAGCCTGACCATTATTAGGCATCAGCTTCTCACTTTTATCTATAGGATTACTCACTAGAGTGCAATCAAAATAATTGAATTTCTTAAATACCTTCTCAATATAATAAGACTGAGAAATTGCTATCCCATTACTTTTATGTTTAATCCTTATACCAAGGATAACATCAACCTCCCTCATGTCCTTTATGGAGAACTTTAATGACAAAAATTCCTTTGTCAAGTCAACTTGAACTTTGTCATTGCTAAAGATCAGCATGTCATCAACCTATGGGTAAATGATGACTCCTTTACTGGATTAATAAAATTTGCTATACACACATTTGTCAACTTGGTTAAGTAAATAACCACTAGAAAAAACCACTTCATCAAACTTTTGATACCATTGCTTAGGTGCCTGCTTCAGTCCATATAAGGACTTAATCAGTTTACACACTTTGTTTATATTGCCAGGCAAGATGAAGCCTTAAGGTTGGTTCATATAGACCTTCTCATCCAATTCAACATTCAAGAATGTTGTCTTCACATCCATCTGATGAATAATCAAATTGTGAATTAATGCCAAAGCAATCAGCACTCTTATGGTACTGATACTTGCCACTGGAGCATAAGTATCAAAGTAGTATATCCCTGACTTCTATCTAAAGCCCTAAACGACTAGTCTCGCCTTAAACTTTTGAATAGTTCCATCTACCTTAGTTTTTTTTGAAGATCCATTTGCAACCAAGAGGTTTGCAACCTGGAGGTAGATCAGCCAACACCCAAGTGTTGTTGCCTAAGATAGAATCCATCTTATCATTAATTTCTTCTTTCTAGAAAGCAACATCCTAAGACTTCATTGCTTCATCAAGTGTCTTTGGGTCATCCTCAATATTAAAGCAATAGGAGTGTTGGTCAGAGACCTCATCCCTTGTTCCTTCAATTAAATATAATCAAAATTCAGATCTAAAGTTCTTTAGAGTCCTATTCCTTTTGCTTTTTCTAAGCTAAGGTTTAGGTTGTTGAGTCACAACCTCTTCAAGGACCACTGAACCACCAATGTATTTAGTTTAATTTATCTGGGACCTCTGACTTGGTTTAGGGACTGATGAGAATCTATTCTCATCAAAGAAAATATCCATTGATTCAAGTATTGAGTTAATTGAAACTGAGTCATTAGGCTCAATAACAAAGAACCTAAAAACCTTGTAATGCTTAGCATATCCGACATAGATGCATTCAATGGATCTTTCACCTAAAGTTTTCAGCTTTAGATCATGGAGTCTTACAACAACCCTACAGCCCCAAACCCTGAGGTAGTTCAGGTTTGGTTTCCTTTTAGTCTAGAGTTCATAAGTGTTAGGATTAAAAGACTTCTTGAAAATCTTGGAGTTACTGCTGTTAAGGTTAGAGTTACTACTGCTAAGCATACTTAGTGTTGTTCAGTAGTCTTAGATGAAAAATATGCTAAGTAGTTAGTACTGATAGTATATATTACTACTGCTAGTATAACTTAGTTACTACTGCTAGTGTAACTTGGTACTGCTAAAATAAAGTTAGTACTGTTAGTGTAACTTAGTACTGCTGATAAAGATTGAAGAAAATATTCTAAGTAGTTACTACTGGTTGTACACAGTTAATGCTGTTGGTGTATAAGTTACTACTGTTCGTGCAAAGTTAATGATGCTAGTACAAAGTTACAACTGCTGAGAAGATTAAGACTGCTAAAAGAGTTTCTACTGTAAGAAGAAAGATAGAAGATAAAGATTGATTAGAGAACAAGAATACTTACGTGATAAGTATGAGATAATTATGGAATAGATTATGGTGAATATTCTAAGTTTTAGGAATATATTGTAAATCGACTAGGACTCCTTGGTGTATAAAAGGAGGTCCTAGGACATTGAATTAGATGTCAATTGTGTGTTAATTCCTGTCACTCAAAAGCCGATAAGTGTAATTCACAGCTTCAAGGTTTTGTCACCCTGATACTAGATTACTAGGAGAGTATTCGTATTATTTGTAATAATAATATTAGAGATTTTACTGTTGAATTATATTGTTTTGTGTTATTGTTCATTAAAGAATTCTTTTTATTGATCAAAGATTAGATTCCACATAATATTTGATATAATTTACAAAGTTTCTATCATAGTTGTGTATGATTTATCTTGCATAACTAAACCTTATACAAGCTAAGGAATTCAAGATATATTCAAGTGGGATCAATAAGTGGTATCAGAGCTTGTGAGAAGCTTTGAATAAGAAGAAAATTTACTACACATAAGATCTACTTTTTTAAGAAGCAATGGATTCTCAATCTACTCAAACCACCCGCACTCTAACCTGGTGAGTATGATATCTAAAAGATGAGAATGGAGCAGTATTTACAGTGCATTGATTACACTCTATGGGAGATCATAGAAAATGGTAATGCACCCATAATAACAAAAACTGTTAATGGTAAGGAGACTATTATTCCTCCTACAAGTGTTTAAGAGAAGGCATAAAGAAGGGCAGAGTTGAAGGCAAGAAGCACTTTGTTGATGGCCTTACCTAATGAGCATCAATTAAAGTTCAACTCATACAAGGATGCTAAGACACTGATGCAGGCTATTGAGAACAGATTTGGAGGTAATACTGCTACAAAGAAAACTCAGAAAAATCTTCTGAAGCAGCAATATGAAAACTTTGCTGCATCCAGCACAGAAGTGATTGAGCAAACTTATGAAAGGCTTCAAAAGCTAATTAGTCAACTAGAGATGCATGGTGAAGTTATCCCTCAAGAAGACATCAATCAGAAGTTCTTGAGAAGTTTGTCACAAGAATGGACTATGCATACTATTGTGTGGAGGAACAAACCAGAGATTGAGACATTGAGTTTGGATGACCTCTTCAACAACCTGAAGGCTTATGAATCAGAGGTCAAGGGGACATCTAGCTCAACCACAAACTCACACAATGTAGCCTTTATGTCCTCTAGCAGCACTAACAGTGCAACTAGAGCAGTTAATACTGCTCAGGGTGTTAATACTGCTAGCACTCAGGGTGTTGCTGATAGCTCAACAACTGTTGAAAATTTGAGTGATGCTGTGATTTATTCCTTCTTTGCTAGCCAACCAAGTATTCCACAACTAGATAATGAAGATCTACAACAAATCAATCCTGATGATCTAGAAGAGATGGATTTGAGGTGGAACATTGCTATGCTGACTATGAGAGAGGGGCATAGGGAGATTCTGAAGATACTGGAAGGAAGTGGATTTATATTAGCCCAAAAAGAAAGAATTGGGTTTGACAAGTCCAGGTGGAGTGTTTTAATGCCACAAGAGAGGACACTTGGCATGGGGAATACAGTTGGCACCCAGGAATCAAGACAGCAGAAACAAGGAGCCTATAAGAAGGATTGTGCCAGTTGAGGAAACTACTTCAAATGCCTTAGTATCTCAGTGTGATGGCTTTGGCTATGATTGGAGTGACCAAGCAGAAGAAGGTCCAACCAATTTTGCTCTCATGGCTTATTCTTCAACAAGTTCAACTTCTTCTAAACTTGATGTATCTAATGTTCAATTTGTTGTTCATATTGTTTATATGTGTAAATATTTAAAAGAACAAAATGAACAAGTAGTTAAAGACTTATGAACAATTAGGATAAAGTGTTGTCTTTATAAATACTGGTTTAGAATATGTAGAAGCTAGATGTTAGTCTTAGAAAAAATGTGTTTGTGGTATGAGGAAGATATAAAACTCTTAAAATGTGAAATCTATTTAAGGATTTAGATATTAAAGAGCTTAAAGGAGTTTGATTTGGGCTATAAAAGAAAAAGATAGGTTCAACTTACAGTACAAAAATTTAAAAATTCATCAAAAAACCTAAGTAAACTTCAAGACAGACAGATAATGGATAAGAGTAAAACAGGATTAGGGTATAATGCTGTCCCACCTCCTTATACTGGGAATTTTATGCCACCAAAATCTGATTTAGTTTATCATAGTCTAGATGATTTTGTTGATGTGAATGAGTCTGTTAGTAGCCTGTCATGTTGAACAATCCTACTGTGAGACCTAATGAACCTATGGACTGCTAGGAAAGAAAATGTGAGCCCCAATTATGAGGATTTGGGTGTCTAAAAGTGAGGAAGATGATGAGCCTAAGTTTAAACAAACTAGCCTAATTTTACTAAAATTGAGTTTGTTAAACCTAAAACTGATAGGAAACCTGTTAAGAAAATTAGGTAAGACACATATAGTCCATCTTTCAGTCCATCTAGAAGTCCTAGAGGAAACAAGAGAAATTGGAACCAAAAGATGTCTCAAAAAGTAGGGAATGATTTTGAGATGTTCAAAAAGGCTTGTCATGTGTGTGGTAGTTTCGATCATTTAAAGAATGATTGCAATAACTGGTATAATAATTAAAGATTTGCAAAACCAGTTTGGACCAATGTTCAATAGTGTGAACAAAAAAATTTCTTTAAATTAACTCACCCCAATTCAAAAACGGAACATGGTTCAAGAATAGTCTTAACTAAGTCTGGCCCAATTTTCACTTAATACTTGCTAGACCGTTATTAGCTATTAATTAGAAACAACAGTGAATAATGCAGGACCATGAAAAATGTTATTAATGAATGCATATTCAATGCTATAAGGCCTTTGGTAACAAAATACATCAGCTAATAACAGTAATTTCACTAAAACGGTTTTTACTGTTAAGGGAATAAGGTTAATATGTCGTAGGCCAAAAGCATTTATTAGTGCAGTTAATGGAAACAAGGAAATGCTATTAAGCCTCAACATGTTAGGTTTAGTATAAAGCACAAGTTTTAGTCCATGTTCCAGAACAATGGTGCCATCAATGTCCTTTTAAAGATTTGACTTATTGATGCACAAGGAGATCAAGTCAGTAATGGCTTGGGTCCCCAAAGAACTAATTCCTCCTACCTTTATGTGCAGGGCATTCCAGAACAGATTTGGAAGGATAAAGAGTGACTTTGTGTAGCTAAATGAAATGAGAGAAATGGGAGCATAAACACAAAAGAGAGATTTGTGACATAAATAACAGAAGAGTTGTTCAGTGAGAAAAAGAATTGAGAGATATAGTGAGAATAAAAACAAAAAGAGAGATGTGTGACATAAAAACAGATAGAGTGATTTGGTGAGAAAAAGAATTGAGAGATATAGAGAGAATAAAAACAGAAAGAGAGCTTGTAAGAATCAAAATTGATGATGGAAATGCTTTTTGGAACGAAATTGGAGTTAATACTGGTGACTCAGTTAATGCTCTAGGATTCACTACTATTGCCAGTAGTTAGTTATGTGTTAGGCATAATTTTGTGCTAGTTAAGTTAATTGCTGCATGCATAACTTACTACTACTGGGTCGTTATGCTTTTTGGCTTAACTTAGTACTGCTAGTTCAAGTTATTGTTGTTGAGGGTGATTCATAACTACTTCTGATTGAGGGTTTCATTTCAAACACTTAATCGATTTCTATCTTTGTTTTACCTCTAATCATAAACTTTAGTTCAATTTCATTGTTAATCATCAAAACCCTAACGTTAACTGCGCTGCCCTAAAGTTTGTAGTTCACACAACCATGGTCGCATTCTTAGATAACACTGAATGTGTTGGCATTCCGAGCATATTGTAGATTTTTGATCGCACATCTATCAATTATGCGTTAACGGTTATATCCACTATCTAATATGTCATGGATTGAGCAATTCTGGGCTACTGCAAAGGTGAAAACTGTTAATGGAGAAGTGCAGATACAAGCCCTAGTGGATAAGAAGAAGGTGATCATCACTAAGACAAGTGTAAAAAGTGATCTTCAATTAGAAGATGCTGAAGGTACTGAATGTCTTCCAATTGCTATAATTTTTGAACAGCTAAAACTCATGGGGTATGAAAATCTTACACAAAAGCTTACATTTTATAAAACTTTCTTTTCACCTCAATAAAAATTTCTTATCCATACAATTCTGCAATGCCTTAGTGCTAAGACTACTGCTTGGAACGCTATTTAGTGCACGATGACCGCTGATGTCATCTATCTTGCCACAACTAAAAAATTCAACTTTTCCAAGTACATTTTGATAATATGGTGAAGAACTTGGGGGTGGGGTAAATTTCTAATGTATCCAAGTTGTGCAAGTGTTCTGGATAAACAGTTGGAAGGAATGTCCATAATAAGGGATTTATGTTACACCTTCTCCATAATAAGGTCTTGCTTAATATGAAGAGGCAGGGAAAAGACTTTCTGGTAGGACACACCTTATTCCAACCTATGACTGGTTGAAGCTAAGAACAGTAGGTGAGGTTCAGAGGATACAACTGATTTCCATATAAAACCACTACTACTCACCATCAACATCTAAACCTCTGTGAAACAGTATAGAAGGAACAGAGGAAAAGACATGGGATCCTCAACTTTGTGGTCTTCAAAACCTGTAATGATGATACTAAAAATGTGGCAAGTTGTACCTACACTTTCAATGGCTCCATGCTCAGTGGGTAAGGATAGATGAAATTAAAAAATTGAAGGAACTTTGTACCAGCTTATCACAAAGACGTCTCTTGACTTCGGAGAAAACTAAAGACCTCTCAAGGCAGAGAATTACTAAATTTGGAAGATGAGGGTAAGGAGGATTGAAAGAAAGGAGGGTCAATAATCACAGGGCTCAGAAGGTATATACAAGGTGTAGATACTGTAAGGTGGTTTTCCTTTAAAGATGAAGGTTTGGGTGATCAGGAGGATGCATCCAAACAGGGGAGGAAAATTGATGAAATTGACCAAGATGCAGAGGTTACATTAGTTGATGAGACTCAAGGGTGGTATGGTGATAATTTAATGTTTGATACTGGTGTTCTTGATAATGAACAAGATATGGAAGAGAAAGAGGTTGATATGGCTGAAAAGGATGTTAGTACTGCTGATATGTGAGAAATCACATATCTTTATTATATCCAAAATGGCCCTTAAATGATCAAAATATGCAAAAATATGCTTGTATTTGTGTATTTTGTTATTTGTGAATGTGTAGGTACGGATAATGCAAAAATCACAAGAAAACGGACAAAGCCGGACAAACACGGACACGAGAAAGAAAAGAGTGCAAAAGAGCCAGAAGTATTTATCAATGGTCAACATAGTCAATGCTTGGTCAACATTGGTCAATCGCAAGAAGACAAAATCCTTTGAAAATACCACAAATACCCTTAATGTTAAACACTAAATCACAAAAGCCCAAAAAACCTAACATGTTATCTTCCTTTATAATTAAGAGATATCGGTCGTTATTTCTTATATAAACCATTAACCGTACCTTCAAATAACCGATGCCCAAAATCAAAAACCACCAGAGCCCAGACAAACCACCACACCACGAGTAAACAAAGATATAAAGAAGAGGCGGGGAATTCTTGTTTTGTTACTTTTCATTGTTTCTTCGATTTACCTCGCATCAAATCATGGGGTAATCCAAATTGAGGACGTGGTTAACAATTCAAGAGACAAGGTCGTGTGAAGTTAATACGTCATTGAGAGCTCTTATTGGTTCAAGCGCACAAGGAAGGACACACGGGCAATTAAAGAAACACTCCAATGATTGAGATTTTGCACTAAATCTAGTGCAAAATAAGCACAAAAGGCTCTGACACACGGAATGCCACGTTGGCAATCCGTGTGATAAATATCAATCCAACGGTCATAAGATGGATCCAATGATTGGCAAAGATTCAAGGGATGAGATCATCTCAAGAGGAGCGTGTAAAGAAAGCCTAGATCATTCTTCTCAAGCTTATAAATAGAGGCCTCTTCACACACAGCAAAGGAGAGATTTTTTTTAGCTTATTAAATTTTTAGCTTAAGTATTTTCTTTTAAAACTGTTTTAGCTTATTGTTTTCTTAATATAATTTCAATTTCCAGTATTGTAATCATCTCTTTCATTAATAGAAATCAAGTTTTTCCTACTTTAATCTTTTTTTCTCAAGCTCACTTTTATATAAAACAATGATTAATAATCTGTTATTGTTCCATAAGCTAGTTATAAGCTCTTGATAAGCTCAATTAGTCTCTAAGCTAGTTTGGAGCTCATTAATTCACAATAATCATATTAAATCTTAAATAACAGTTCAAATAATGATTATGGGTTTAAGCTTTTTGGATGATGAACTAGCAATGGAAGAGTTCATAGGACTTTCCCTAGTCTTATCCTTGGATAGCTAGAGATTGTAGTGTAGCTCTACGAGGCTTATTTAAGCCTTTGTTAAGCTAAGGTTCTTGTAAGTTTTTCCAATTTACCTTATGAAGCTTTACTTTGCATTCTAGCTTAATTTCTTCTTATCTAGCTTATTGCTTAATTATTATTGCTTTTAGTAGCTTAGATTTACTTATAATTGTTGTTTATTGCTTTGTTTAATTAAGTTAGTAGTTTAAATTTCATTGGTATAAGTATTTATATGATTTTTGAAGAAATAAGAGGTGTTTGGCAAACGTAAGTATAAACTAAGAGTTAGTAATGCTTGAGGCCAATTGGTCCTTTGTTGTTGGTGTAAACTCATTATAAGTAGGTTTGTGTTGGATATATAAGCTAAGTTTGGTCAAAGCAAGTTTTTATAGATTAGTTTAATATAAGTCAAATCTGCTAAAATATCTTTTACATTTTAAGCTTGAATCATTTCTAGTTTTAGCCATTGCATTAATTACTCTTAGATTAGTGATTGATAAGTGTTAGAATGGGTTTCTTTGGCCTGCACTTTGTCTAGTTTGATTTGTGTCATAATTGTGCACACTGCATCAGCAGTGTTAATAAACAAAAGTCCTTTTTCAACATCAAAAATCAGAGGGTAATTGTAGAAACTAGACTTTGATTTTAAGCATACAAGTAGATCTAGGGTGATTGTTAATTTGTTTAAAGTTAGTTTTCAAAAATCAGCTTATCTTGTTATCTGTTTTTAAGCTCTAAGTTTGCAATTTTCCATTTCAAAAATAAAAGGTTCACTCAGCATTTGCTGAGTGAATAAGCTGTTTTCAATAGCCTTTTTCTTAAAGCAATTGTTTTCCAAACTCCTTTTCAAAAGAATTTTTAAGTAGCTGGTAGGTCTAGGTTTAAGTTTCTTTAAGCTGTTTTATCTTTAGAGTCCATTAGCTTATAGAAATTTAAGCTTAAAAAGTGTCTATTTTAGCATATTAGTTCTCTTTAGTTTGTTAAAATAAAAGCCAAAAAGAGTTAAGTGATTTTCTAGCTTATTTCTTGTTATTTTAGCTTATTTCTTGTTAAGTTTTGCTTATTAGGTTAGTTATAAGTAGTTTGTAGCTTATTTAAGTCTGTTTTTAGCTTATTCAAGTTTTATAGCTTATTTAGTTTAATTTAAAACCTTATAAATCCTTTTAAGTCTAAACTGTCATTTTAAAGTGCTTATTTCGTGCTTATTTTTGTGTTTTGAAAAATATTGTCTTCATTAAAGTTGTGTTTTTACAGCTTATTTATAAGTTGAGTTAAAAAGTTTTCAAAAAAAAATAAAAAGGGAAGAGGGGAAATCGTGGGTGAGCAAGGCTCGAACCCACGACCTCTACCCTCCTCACCTTTATAACACACCCACACACAACACACTCAACCAACATGCCCTGGGGACTTTTTCATTCTAACTTTGCAAAATTAATTTCTTATACACATTTAAGGCTTTTAGTTTAATAATCTGTTTTTGCTTATTACACAACTTATTCAATAAGTTGTGTTACAAATTATATTTTTCTTAGATTCTTCACTATCCAAACTACTTTTCATAATTTTTATAAAACGTTTAGTATTTTTTATATTTAATTTTCTTTAAAATCGTTTTTAATTCATAAAAAATTATAAAAAAGTCAAAAAAATATAATTCTTTTTTAGAAAATTTTCTTTTATCATATAGTTTCTAGGAAAATTAATTTTACTTCCGTAGGGTTTAAATTGCAAAATTTCACTTTTTAAAGAACGAGATTCATTCTCGTTCATGTTTTTCGTGTTTTTAAGCTCAAATCAACTCCGTTTTCATTCTAGTTTTCTTTAAACTTACTTTTTAGTTAAATAAAATCTATTAAAAGTAAAAAAAAAATCATTTTAGATTTATTTTTGGAAATTTAGGGTTTTTAGTCACAGTTTAGGGTTCCCGTTTTACGTTTTTAGCTAAAATTTGTCTTCTCTTAAATATTTTTAAGTTTTTGCCTTAATTTTCTCGTAGTTTTAGATAACCAAAATAAATCT
>BQNB010170299.1:0-13690 GCA_026074375.1 Tanacetum coccineum | reverse complement strand
CGATCAGCTCGTTCGATCGACTAGTTCGAACCTCTCGTTCGATAGGCTAGTTCGATCCTCACTAAAAGACGCTCGTTCGATCACAACGAACGTAGCTCGTTCGATTGAAACTAGAAGACGCTCGTTTGATCAAAACTAAAAACCGCTCGTTCGATCGACACTTAAGTAGCTCGTTCGATTGACACTAGAAGCCGCTCGTTCGATCAAAACTAAAAACCACTCGTTCTATCGACACTTAAGTAGCTCGTTCGATTGAAACTAAAAGCCGCTCGTTCGATCAAAACTAAAGACTGCTCGTTCGATTGTAACACCCCCAAAATTGGGTCGCAGCGGAATATGTTTCCGGGAGCGTTACTTCATGATCCCATTGCACAAGTCATGAGAGAACGACCTCTAAGTGTCGTTTGAAAAGTATTCTTGAAAAGTTTGGATCCTATATCCCATTTTCTCAAGATAGGCCAAGCATCTATTTTACCTGAGAAAAACATGCTTAAAAGGGTCAACATAAAGTTGGTGAGTTCATAGGTTTTCGTAAATATAATTGTAAATCCCATAACTATATATATAGGTTTACCTTATTACAAGTTTTGCCCATACAAGACTTGCAACGCATAAACCTACATATATAAGGTTTCCTATATAAAATCCTAAAAAGTTATCAAAGTGTAATTGTAAATGAGCACAATAATCCAAAAATGTTTCAAGTGTGATATTGGAATGACAAAATAATTTAATGAAAGTTTCAAGTGAATATTGGTAATGAGCACAATATCCCAAAAATATTTCAAGTTAGATATTATAGATGACATAATATCCC
This sequence comes from Tanacetum coccineum, assembly GCA_026074375.1. Taxonomy (NCBI): domain Eukaryota; kingdom Viridiplantae; phylum Streptophyta; class Magnoliopsida; order Asterales; family Asteraceae; genus Tanacetum; species Tanacetum coccineum. Next base: position 12,873 of record BQNB010170299.1, on the reverse strand, counting down.
AATTAGTTTCAAAGTATGTAAGAGAATGATTACAGATTACTCTAAGTTATGTGAACGTGACGTAGACTTATTATATGTAGCCAACTTTTTATTCAAGGCAACGTTAAAAATTCATCAGTATCATTGTTGGCCATGTATGACACCAACCCAGTCGTAATCCGACATGATAAAACGTTCGTCAGTTACGATCTCCGAACTAGAGAGCTAATCACCCGAACGGGGGTTGTCAATCCCCAATAGATCTATTTTATAACATTCGCGCTCACCCTCCAAGTGATTTACAGTTCATGAAACCTAAGCTAATCCGTAATTATTCTTAAAAGTCAAGTATGTGTTTACGTCCAAAAAGTAAACCAAGTATTGTATCTCATCGCATGACAAGTAAAGAAGTGCATAATTCAATTTGAAATCAACCATGTAAATGCATTTGTAAACAAGCATGTTCTCACCCCAAAACTTATAAAACAAATCATGTAAAACGTGGGGCTATGAACTCACCTTGAGCTCTGATACCAATCTGTAACACCCCCAAAATTGGGTCGCAGCGGAATATGTTTCCGGGAGCGTTACTTCATGATCCCAAAAATGTAAGTTTAGTTTAATTCTCAAAAGTCATGCTCCGAAATAGAGTGTTGTGAAGTGATGTGTGGTCAATATGAATGTGCGCTCATGGCATAAATGGTTGATGGTAAGATATCATATTTGATAACTTAATGTTAGGTATCATTTAGAAACTATGAGCTTATAGTACTACCTTGCTTAAAGGAATGTTCTAGTATTTATATAAATAACCCTTATATAAAAAAAATTGTAGAATACACAAGGTAGAGTAAGTATATATATATATATATATATATATATATATATATATATATATATATATATATATATATATATATACCTAAGTCACGTCTGCAAGTAAGCATGTAGTGTGTCTGCACATATTAGACAAATATTCCTATAATGGTTTTACCATTATAATTACGCGTAATTGTTTCACACAATGCATCACGAGTCCTAACCATGCTCGAGGGAATTTATCAAGCACCTCGAGTTGTGTAACAACCTGTCATGGCTCAATTTCGCAACTTATCAAACAAGAACTGTCTTGAGATTCAGTCATGAATTGTTACACGTCTCGACCTAGTTAATAAATTTACTCGACGATGGACAAAACTCGAACCTTTTACGTTCATCTAACTTCACATCGTTATCATATTGCACGTATATCATGTATGTCCCGTAAAAATATTTTGAAAATGTGATCGTTAAAAGTGGTCATAGTCTAGGTAAGATACGCAACCTAGTTCTCTATAACCTTGGCTCTGATTACCAATCTGTAACACCCCCAAAAATGGGTCGCAGCATAGGAATGTGTTTCCGGGAGCGTTACTTCATAATACCATTGCACAAGTCATGAGAGAACGACCTCTAAGTGTCGTTTGAAAAGTATTCTTGAAAAGTTTGGACTCCCATTTTCCTCAAATAGGCCAAGCATCTATTTCACCTGAGAAAAACATGCTTAAAAGGGTCAACATAAAGTTGGTGAGTTCATAGGTTTTCGTAAGTATAATTGTAAATCCCAAAACTATATATATAGGTCTACTGTGTTACAAGTTTCGCCCATACAAGACTTGCAACACATAAACCGACATATATAGGTTTCCTTATATAAAATCCTAAAAAGTTTCAAGTATATATTGTAATGAACATGATATCCCAAAATGTTTCAAGTAGATATTATAATGAGCACAATATCCAAAAATGTTTCAAGTGTATATTGTAATGAGCACAATATTCAAGAATGTTTCAAGTGTATATTGTAATGAGCACAATATCCCAAAAATATTTCAAGTGTATATTGTAATGAGCACAATATTCAAAAATGTTTCAAGTGTATATTGTAATGAGCACAATATTCAAGAATGTTTCAAGTAGATATTATAATGAGCATAATATATCAAAATGTTTCAAGTATGTAAGAGAAATGATTACGATTACTCTAAGTTCATGGAACTGCGACGTAGACTTATAAGTATGCCACTTTATTCAAGGCACGGTAAAAATTCATTAGTATTCAGTGTTGGCCCTGTAGACACCAATCCAGTCGTAATCCGACATGATATAACGTTCGTTAGTTCGATCTCGAACTAGTGAGAGCTAATCACCCGAACGGGGGTTGTCAATCCCCAATAGATCTATTTTATAACATTCGCGCTCACCCTCCAAGTGATTTACAGTTCATGAAACCTAAGCTAATCCGTAATTATTCTTAAAAGTCAAGTATGTGTTTACGTCCAAAAAGTAAACCAAGTATTGTATCTCATCGCATGACAAGTAAAGAAGTGCATAATTCAATTTGTAATCAACCATGTAAATGCATTTGTAAACAAGCATGTTCTCACCCCAAAAATTATAAAACAAATCATGGAGTAAAACATAGGGCTATAAACTCACATTGATGTTGTAGAACGATTTGCAGAACTGCACATATTAAGCACAGCACAAACGGAAAGACCGGAACGGCTCGACTAAGAAGTTGCGGTTTATCATAACGGCTAAGACCCACTAGCCTAGAGTAATGTATCTGAGTTTCCCGATGAATGGTTACATCAACGCGACACGTTGATAAATGTCATGACATGACCTAACGAGGAGTTAGGACACTTTAAAATCGTAAATCCAACAACTCGTCGATACGCCATCCGAAGAGGCCTCATTATGAAACTCCCTAGTAATATAGTACTTTGATAACCACATAATATTCTATATAGCTCAATCACCAACTAATGGTTTAGTAAAATTGTGTTTAAATAAGTAAAACGTTTATAATTACCGTTTTAGCAAAACTGGCGTAACTTTCGCGTTTTAAACCCGATTCTCGCGTTTCTTATGCCCATCTTTTCGTATCAAGACGAGTTATCATAAATTGACATTTTCGAATTTCGGACCTACTGGTGAACAGTAAAAATTACTGTTCACATCAGACCTTATGTATATTTATCGATTTAATTGTCGTAAAGCCCGTAAACGTCGTATTTTATTCGTTATAGCTCCGTTTTTAGTGATTCTTTCGAGGACGTTCTCGTATTTGAAAGTTCTATATATTTATGAGGATTACAAAAATATAACTTTCTGTCATGAATAGTAACTTTTATAAAAATAGTTTTATAAAAGTTTTAATTGTCGTAAACTCGCGAAATTCATAACTCATTCGTTATTAATTGAAAAATACGATTCCTTATCATTTGAAATCCTAAATATATGTATTATTGTTAAAAATATCAACAACTTGCTGTTTATAATTTTTATAAAAATGTTTTTATAAAAATTTACTTACGACTTCGTTTATTAACGTATAACTCGTTTTTAACGTAACTTTTTCGTTATTAATCCGTTTAACAAGTTTCTTACCTTTTCGGAATCGTCGTGAAATGTATTATCTTATAAAAATTATAAAATGGATATGTAGATAATTACGATTTTGGACAGACTGTTTGCTTGGTTTGTTGAATCCATTTTATTGATCTATTCTTATACTTTGACCACTTTGTATTTTACCACAAGTCTCCAAATAATATCATAAATATTATATATCATCCTTATATAAGCATTACTTTTCCATAAATAGTCCTCATGTGTCCATGTTAATCAAGGTTACAAATCCAAGATAACACTTAAATCAAACTTTACTAATAAATCGCTAATTTTACTAGTTTTGTCCATAATCATAATTTATACAAAAACCAGAGTGTAAATCACTTGTGACTATTTTAACATGATGTCAATAACATCATAGGATATATAAATGTGTACATTATGATGACAACAATTAAAAACTTCTCTTTACATGTTAATAATCCTAAATGGTGATATAAGCTAAATAGAATAATCATATGCATAAAAATGAAAGTTGTAAGAACATAAAGAGTTCAAATGGACCTTATGAGGTATGATGATGATGAGAAACAAATGCTAAACCCGTGTTTAGCCTTAAAAACCAAGCTTGCACTTAAGAAAACCCTTATTTTCTTAACAAAAACCCTAGCTTCCTTTTCTTGATTAACACTTGGAAAAGGTTAGCCAATGCTTGGGATCACCTTAGAATACCTTAGAATGGATGTGTATAGGAGTGTATGGGTTGTATAAAAATTGATATGGGTTTGGTAGAGTGCTTGTGTTATGCCGTGAGCTAGAGAGCACAAGAAAGGGAAAAGAAGTTTGATTTTTAGCTAAGGAATACTTGTAAGACTTCTCTTACTAGTAGATATATGTATATATGGTATAGATCTAGTCAAAAGAACAAGGTATGGGGTAGGGATGGCCTCTTAGTCTTAGGTATGGCCATGGGTATGGTCCTTAGTCAAAGAGACATGAAATGACTAGGTAAGGTGTGCATTAATGAGGTAAGGTGTAGATTAAATGGAAGTATGGTGTTCTTTTGACTACTTGGAAGAGTTTTATGATATTACTTGCATAAATGGCATGAATTTCGGCATACATGAGATATATATGATATATTTGAGTAACTTTTATGTATTGGGTATAAAAGTGGGTATTTGTTGAAGCGTAGAAAAGTTTTTGTGGTTCCGGGAGTGCCTAAACGCAATTTATCGCGAAACGTATACACTTTACGTATCCGATAAAAATAAAATGAACAAAGTTAATAATTATTCTCAAAATAATTATATAACCCTTGATTGATGTAAACATTTAATTGTTTGATGCCCGTTACATTGAAAAGCTAATTTAACTTAGACTTACGGCATTTAGCTTAACGTTTACGATTTAAAGCAAACGCGTACAATACAAAAGGTACATTGTAGATTTATCGACGTCGTCAATGACTTGAAAACACAAGGTGTTATAGACTTCCCCCGTTAAACGAGCCTTGTCCTCAAGGCTCACAATGCAGCACTTGACGATACGATAGCGTCTTCGGTGAAGAGGTGTGGGTTAATTGTTCTTCTTGAATTGGTCTTCACGTTCCCATGTGAACTCAGGACCTCTCTTGGAGTTCCATCGAACTTTGACTAATGGGATCCGACTATTTACGCCTTCACCGTTTAAAACTTCACGGCCTACTATTTCCAATGGTTTCCCAACAAAATGAACTTGTCATCAGATGAAGTCTATCCAACAGCACGGCAATGGTTTTGTCGGCGAGCACTTCTATCAGTGGATACTGAAACATATTGTGAACCTTGCTCAGCTCTTGAGGAAACCCAAGCTTTGTAAGCAATAGATCCAACCTTTTCCATCACCTTGGATGGTCTAACATACCTGGGGTTTAGCTTCCCCCGTTTGCCAAAGCGTACTCACTTTCTCAGTGAATACCTAAGGCAAAACTGAACCTCGGTGGACAACTTGAAATTCTACTAGCTTACGTCTCACATCGGCGTAACTCCTTTAGCGAGTAAGTTTAATAGTGGATTGCCTAGCGACTATGATGTGTCCGCGTCTGTCTTGGCATTAGGAATTTGATGGTCGACTTCAGTGTAAGATGGTGTAAGAGTTTACTTAGTTATCAGGATTATTAGTTTGGTTCCTCGTGATAGATATGTTTTATGAATACGTACACAAAACTTGATATAAATAGAAAATTGTTTTCTCGACGAGCAGTTTTAAGGTGACTACTCTCAGCATGGCCATGTCCCTTTCCTGAATTATACATAGTTGATCAGGCTATGTATATTTGAGGGCTAACGATGCGATGCTCATTTTCGTCAAAATAGTGTTATAATTTGACTTGCAAAGTAGAAAGTTAAAGTAAGGTTGACGAAATTTTCACAACACATTGATTTGATAGGTAATTAGAAGAATGTTTCTACAACGGAAAATTTAAGAGAAATACAACGAGACTTCCTAAGGAGGTGAAAGTCTAAAGATAGTTCCAACTTAGGGTTTACTAGGCAAAGCGAGACAACTTTCTCTTTTAAGCTTCGATCTTATCCTTAATGTTGTTAGGGTCTTGATCGGTTTTCCCTCCCTCCTCCACCTAAGGCAAAGCACCATTCCATTGTGTTCCAGTACCTTCACTTGGTAATTCCCATGGTTTTCGGTTCATTAATTTTGGGCAATCACTCTTGTAGTGCCCTTTCGGGGTTCCCACAATTCATAACAAGTGAGGGTTCTTTGATTATTAGTAGCCAGCCAGACTCCAACAGTCTCAGGTCAAATGACCGTCCCTCTTGCATTTTGCGCATTTTTCAGTGCATGCCATTGTGTGAAACTTGCAACTTGTTGCATAGTGGTAGAGTTCCAGCATTCTCTTTTCCTTTCAACCAGTCCCAGCTCGTAAGCATGAACCACATTCAGCCTCTTGGAAGTTGTTGTTAAGTTTGCGTGGTTGTTTGTCAAGTTTCCTCTTTTTCTCAGCTTGATCGTTCAGTCAAAAGTGCTCATTTTTCTTATCCATCAACTCTGTTCCATTTTCATTAGCTTCATGCATGGTTTTTGGTTTTGACGCCACAACACTTCCATGAATCAAATCGGCAAACCACCGACATAACCTTTCAACCTTGTCAGACTCCTCAGGAAACATTCTAACACACAACAGTGCTAAGTTCCTTGAAACGTTTGTTGTAGACCTGTCACATCGGTACCATTTTACTTCAATTCCACAAACTCAGTCTCGAGCTTCTTTATCTCGTTCCTGGACAGTACTTGTCAGTCATTTTGGGGGGGGGGTTTCTCAGATCTATACAAGACATTGCATACTGCAACATTCATGACCAACAATTCTAACTGTGGGAACTCCACCACGTCAGTAGCTCCTGCCAAAGAGTACAAGTGGAGAACTTGATCAGATTTTCCACAGAGCAGTTTGCTTATGCGTGAATACAGTCTATCCATCCTTTCCAAACCCATTGGTTTTAGTTCGAGACCACTCTCCTCAGTGCCTTTGAAAATACCAGATGTTGGCACTTCATGAAGTCTTGGTAAGTCACATTCTCGAGTAACCGTATGGTCCCTTCTAGCACCCTGTTCCCGAAGTTGGCTGTCATCATCCCCATCCATCCAGCCATTCCTTTTTGCATCCACGTGCTGTCCATAGTGCAGCAGTAACACCTTGTCAATCATTGGTCTGAAGTTGGGGCATTGGTGACAGTGGTGGTGGTAGGATTTTCTGTAACAGGTGTTTGACCTTTGTGGCTCTTTTTTGGTGCCATAATTATTGATCCTTCAAAGAGTCCCAAAAAAGTAAGATTAGTTTGAATTCCCTTAAAAATTCATGCTCCAAAAAGGAGTGTTGTGAAGTGTGTATAGGATCCAATATGAATGTGCGCATTTACAGACATGGCATAAAATGGTTGATGGTAAGATATTCATAATTTGATAACTTAATGTTTAAGGTATCATTTTAGAAACTAGAGCTTATAGTACTCTACCATGCCTAAAGGAATGCTTCCATTATTTATATAAATCACCCTTATATAAAAATTGTAGAATACAAACAATGTATGGTAAAGTATATATATATTATATATATATATATATATATATATATATACTTAAGGGTCAAAACGTTCGTCGACTGCAATTAAAACAAGTAGAGTGTCAGCACATACAGACAAATCATACCTATAGTGGGTCTTACCACTATAATTAATGAGTAATTTTTTTCACATAATGCCTCACGAGTCCGTAACCCTACTAACCATCCTCGAGGGAATTTTATATCAGTAACCAACGATTGTGAAAACTATTGTCCATAGATGGTAGGCTTCCATCTCCGCAAACTCATCAAACTAGAACGTCTTAGATGCAGTCATGGTCATGGCTCAATCTCGCAACTCATCAAACAGAACTGTCCTTGAGATTCATCAATGAATTGTTACACGTCTCGCCTAGTTATAAATTTACTCGCTAATGGACAATACTCGAACCTTTTTTACCGTCATATCTAACCTTCAAACATTGTTTATCATGTTGTATGAATATCATTATAGTCCTAGGCTATGGTGCAACCCACCATACCTTTGGACAAGTGCTCGTAGTGTTTCCATGAACTAACCCATAAGAAGGAATCTGTGTACTTTAGAAAAGTTTGATTTATGCAATGTTTGTGAAAATTGGCTTATAGTTCTAGGGTAAAATATCAACCTAGTTCTCTAATACGCCTTGGCTCTGATACCAATCAATCTGTAACACCCCCCCGAAAATTGGTGTCGCAGCGGAATGTGTTACCGTGAGCGTTATTCATAAACCATTGCACAAGTTCATGAGATAACGACCTTTAAATTGACGTTAGAAAAGTATTTCTTGAAAATGTTTGGTGGACTCACCATTCCTTCCCTCAAATAGAGCCAAGCAATTCTATTTCACCGTGAGAAAAACATTCTTAAAAAAAAAAGGGTCAACAAAAAGTTGGCGAGTTCATAGGTTTTCGTTAATTAAAATTGTCAATCACCCAAGAAAACTATATATATATAGTACCTACTGTGTTAACAGTTACTCTTTCGCTCCATGAAAAAATAAACAAGACTTGCAAAGACACATAAAAGCAAAACCAAAAACCAAACCCGACATATATAGTTTCCTTATATACAATCCAAAAAAAGTTACTAGTATATTTATTGATTGTATGAACATGATATCACCAAAATTTTCAATATATATAATAATTAGCACAAAATAACAAAAATGTTCAAGGTGTATATTGAAATGAGCACAAAATACTAAAAAAAGTAATTCATCAAGTGTATAATGATTGTAATTTGGAGCAACAATAAATTCAAAAATGTTACAAAGCAAACACAGTGTAAAGTTTGTAATGATCAACAAAAATATAGTAATACAAAACAGTTTCACCAATCCAACAGAGTAAATTGTAAATGATGTCCACACAATAATCAATAAAGTTTTCAAAGGTGTATATAGGAAAGAAGAGCACTGAAAATTCCAAAAAAATTACAAGTAAAAATATTATAAGAAGATTGGCAATAATTCCCCCAATAGTTGAATATATCCAAATGTCTGAAGGAGCAAATCAGAAACGCAATCCCACCACTCAAAAAACCAGGAACTGCTTGTCCAATACTACAATAATTACAGCAATCCCAACATACTTAAATACCCCATTCCCTTACCCCCAGATACCAACCGACCACATCGTGACATACGCAATTGAAGTCCGCCAAAGTCGTAACCCACCGCCCCCCCCCCCAGGGCCATGTGTAACAACTGTCACTTCGTGGGCTCGCCGCAGAACGCAGTGCCGACAAGATCGAGTCAGTACACTACTTTAAAGATTTTTTCGATACATTTCACGGAACTAAGTGATGCAGCTAGAATCAAAAAGTCAAGACCCAAAAATAGCACACTGCCTAACATTTGTGGATGACACACCATCACTTCCATACTCTCGGCTTCAGGCAATCCCTCAGGCCACCCCCCCCAAACCGCTTTTAACACAAAACACCCCTCCCCCTCTCAACACCAAAAACCCGCGACAACTAAGCCACCCCTCACCACCCCCCCAACCCCCCCTGTATCATGCAGACCCCCCCCTCCCAACCCCCGGCACCCCGTAACCAACCCCCCATCCTCACACCCCCCCACGCCCACCCTACCTACAACACAAACAACAACCCCTCTCCCCCCTACCCCTACAATAAATAAAAAATAACCCTACCTCTCCTTTTGGCTGTACCCGTCGCTACCCTCCCCCCCCCCCTACAACAAAAATATGAACTCTGTCCGAGCCCAGCACTACCGCACGCTACTAACTCGTTCTGGCCCCATCCTTTACCACACCCACTCTCCTTCTCTTAGGTCGCATCCCTACCCTCCTTATCCCCCCCCCCCCCCCTCACACCAACTCTACAAAAGATTAACTCCCAGACCTCTCCCGGTCCCACTTGTACCCATCCACCCCCCAAAATAAACACATATTAACACCTCGTTCTCTTTAGACTTACCCTAAATTAACCACGCCCCCTCCCCCTGCCGCGCTCCCCCCCAACCAAACGGTCCCCCTCCACTCCCATCTTCATGACCCGCCGTATATGTTTTTTCCCTGTTCCGATAACATATCCCCCGCCAACGGGCAACCCCGCGCAACCTCAACAGCTTAGACAACCCGTTCCAACGTCTCCTTTGGTTTTGGTGGATTAGTTGTTGTTTGGAACGCACACCCCACGGCCCCCCCCACTTTCCCTATCCGCCATCATCCAGGCTCTCCCTCAAGTGCCCCCCAACTCATCTCACTCACGCCTCTTACGCAGTGCACGCGCCCCTACCCTGCGAGAGCACTTCTGAACAGGAGCCTCTCCCCCACCCAACACCGATGTAACTGCTTAATAGGCTTATCGCCACTCTTAGTACCGCCAACCGCTTAAACCGTTGCACTCTTCAGTCTACACCAAACCCACAGCAAATCACACCTCCACAAGTCCCCTATACTCACCACTCTACCCACCACTTCTCCTAATCTCGATCTAGCCACAATAACCACATTCCGGCAACGCCCACGAAAACGACGGTAGTGCACACAAAACTTAAAGAGTGACCTGTGACAATGACGTACGAGGAGTACGACAACATTAAATCGTCAAATCCAACAACGTTACATCAGATCAAAACTAGCCCTCCGAAGACTGCCTCAATATGAAATTCCCTAGTAATTATAGTACTTTGATAACCACATAATAATTACTAGTTATAGCTCAAAATCACCAAAAAATGGTTATGTAAAAAAATTGTGTTTTTAAAGGTTAAAACGTTTATAATTACCCGTTTAAGCAAAACTCCAAGGAGTTATAGAAGGTTAAAAAAAAAAAAGAATCATAAATAAACTGCCCCTGTCCTGGCAGGTAACTTTTCCTGCGTTTTTAAACCCGATTCTCCGTTCTTCTCTTCGCGTTTCTTATCCATCTTTTCGTATCAAGACGAGTTAAATCATAAATTGACATTTCGAATTCGGATCTACTGGTGAACAGTAAAAATTACTGTTCACATCAGACCTTATGTAATATTTTTACGATTTAATTGTCCGTAAAGCCCGTAAACGTCGATTTTATATTCGTTATGATAGCTCCGAATTTAGTGATTCTTTCGAGGACCGTTCTCGGAATTTGAAAGGTTCTATATATTATGAGGTTTACAAAAATATAACTTTCTGTCATGAATAGTAACTTTTATAAAAATAGTTTTATAAAAGTTTTAATTGTCGTAAACTCGCGAAATTCATAACTCATTCGTTATTAATTGAAAAATTACGATTCTTATCATTTTGGAATCCTAAAAATATGTATTATTTGATAAAAATATCTACACTTTCCTGTTTAAAATTTATAGAAAATGTTTTATAAAAATTTTTACTTACGGACTAAGAACATCGTTTATTAACGTATAACTCGTTTTTAAACAGTAACTTTTTCGTTTATTAATCCGTTAACAAGTTTCATACCTTTTCGAATCGTCGAGAAATGTATTATCTTATAAAAATATAAAAATGGATATTTAAAAATTCGAATTTTGGACAGAATGTTTGCTTGGGTTTGTTGAACCATTTTTGAATCTTTTCTTTATACTTTACCAACTTTCGTATTTTACCAACCACAAGTCTCTATATCATAAATATTATATATCATCCTTATATTAGCATTTACTTGTGTCCATAATTAGTACACTCATGTGTCCCAATTTATCAGGTTACAAATCCATGATAACACTTAAAATCATTTACTTAAGTAATCTTAATTTACTAGTTTTGTTCATAATCATTTTTATACATAACCAAGTGTGTAAATCACTTGTGTGATGTCAACAACATCATAGGATATATAAATGTGTACATTATGATGACAACAAATAAAAACTTCTCTTTACATGTTAAAGATCCTAAATGGTGATTTAAGCTAAATAGAAATATCATATGCATAATAATGAAAGATATGGCAACATAAAGAGTTTAAATGGACCTTAAGATGTATAATGATGATGATGTATAAGTACTAAACCCTTGTTTAGCCACAAAAACCAAGCTTGCACTTAAGAAACCCTAGCGGTTAACCAATGCTTGCAAATGCCTTAGTATATCTTAGAATAGGTGTATATAGAAGTGTATGGATTGTAGAAAATTTTGTATGGATTTAGTGTTGAAGGTTGTTTGAGCCGTGGCCAAGGATGGAGCAAAAGAGAGGTTTTTGGTTGATTTGCCTAAGTGTTGGAGTTGTATGAGTCTCTTTATGTAATGTATAAGTAGCAAATATGTTAGGTTAGTCAAGGGAACATAAAGAAGTCTTAGGAATGGCCATAGCATGGTCTTTGGTCAAGGCATGGGGGGTATGGTGTGCCATAAAGAGGTATGGCATGAAATTGACCAAGTTGAAAGTATAATGCCATTTTTCATGTTTATCTTTGCACATGTAGTATCATTTTCGGCAAAAGTAAGATGTACATGATATATTTATGTAATTTTTATGCATTGGGTATAAAAGTGGGTATTTGTTGAAGCGTAGAAAAGTTTTTGTGGTTCCGGGAGTGCCTAAACGCAATTTATCGCGAAACGTATACACTTTACGTATCCGATAAAAATAAAATGAACAAGTTAATAATTATTCTCAAAATAATTATATAACCCTTGCTTGATGTAAACATTTAATTGTTTGATGCCCGTTTACATTGAACGCTAATTTTTAGCTTACGCGATTTAAACTTTATTCATGAAATTACGAGCAAACGCGTACAACACTAAAAATAAATAGTACATTTATTGACGTCGTCAAAGACTTGAAAACACAGGGTGTTATAGACTTCCCCCGTTAAACGAGCCTTGTCCTCAAGGCTTATGATTCGTCAAATAGTATACATGAGAATCAATGATAAAAAGATTCCGGAAGAGATATTCCCGGGTCGTATGTCCCA
>BQNB010170297.1:0-13691 GCA_026074375.1 Tanacetum coccineum | reverse complement strand
TATGGGCAATAAATTTAGTACACGTACCATATGGGTACATTTGAGAAAGTACGTGGCTATTTAAAGCCAAAAACCCTACACAAATACACACTTTACACTATTAGATCTACACATAATCCAATTTACACAACAAAAAAATATAATGAAGATTTGTGATATTAAGGAGGAGGAAATAGATCACTTGATAACAATTCGTTTCTAGATGAATACGATTGTTCTTTTCTTTCACTTGATTAGAAGAATAGAGGAAGAGGGAATTAATCACTTGAAACAAGATCAAGATGTGTTAGTGATCAAGATATGTGTTTGAGAAAGAAAGAAAGAAGAGAGAAAAGTAGATTTGAGAAAATTCGTGACAAGAGGTTCTGTTTTTTAGATGGGGTGGCCCAATATTTATAGGAGACAAAAAGAGCCGTTACTCTGCTGGCGGTCCCGGCGGTCCCTAATATATTAGGGGGTCGCCAGGCCTATAAGAGGGTTGCCTGTAAAGTACGCTCCTCTTTTTGTCTTTTAGTGGGGAAGGTGTTATCTGTTTTGGAACTTTCCATTTTGGGAGGAAAAATCTGATTTCAAATTTAATGTTTTAATAAAACATTTCTTTTATGAATAAATATTTTGTGTATATATTTTTGTAAATACACTTTTGTAGAAATGTAAGGTTTAAGAAAAATAATTTCTTGATCACTAATCATGTTTAATGATTTGTTTATCCATACCTTAAGTGATTAATCTTAGAAATAGAATTTTACGATTAGTAATTTATAAACGTTTAATTTTATCGTAAACGTTTTTACATTTTGTTATTATCAAAACATCGAGAGGTCGAAAAATATAAATAACGTTTTTAGACATTATTTGTATTAACAATCTTAGTCACATTAAAAATAATGAGTCATTCAATTAAGTGTAATTTGTAGTATTCACTTACCTATATTTGTATAATTAATATGAAAGATATGATGAGCTTAAAACATAATTTACTGACTAGTCATTTTTATGTCGGGCAAATCGCATAAAAAGGTACCCATCTTAGGCTCAATGTCAATTAAAGGTACTCATCTTTTTTTTCTCAATTTAAGATATCGATCTTTGTTTTTGTTGCAACGTTAGGCAATTAACAGGTTTTTCGGTTACATTTCTAACGATCGTTATTTTATTATTGCATCGTTAGTCATTTATATGATTTTGTTAAAAAAATATATATTTTCTAGATCTGACCCGTCCAAAACGACCCTTTATATCATATTTTCACGACTCGGGTTCTAAAGAGATTTTATAAGAAAAAAAAAGATAGTGAAAATTTTTTTACTATGCATCTTGTGTTCTCGAGTTTGAAATTAGTAGTAAATAAAAAAGAAAAGAAACAAAAAAATTTACATTTATGGCCCCTTTACACAAAATATATGCTAACTAATTAATTTTTTTTTAATAAGTCATGTTTGTGGTTAATATACTTTTTTATTTAAAATATTCTTTAATCAAACTAACAAGTAAAAATGCGCATAAAAAATATGTTGGTTCATGTCGTGAATATAATTGGCCCATGTGCAAACCCAATAAGGCCCAAGAAATCACTAGCCCTAATAATCGCTAAATAAAAAAAACGATGCGTCATTTTGCAGTAGGACTTTTCTTAGTTTCTTATTTTGAAAAAATGAAGATTACACAGTGGTTGAAGACTCTCTATGGTGGAAGAAATGAGGGTAAATTTGTCAATATAAACACTTTCCTTCCCAATCCGCCCAAATATAAAAGACGTTCGTTTATTGATTTAACTCAATAAACAAAAGGTTAGTAAATTACTTGTTTAGTTTTATATGTGTTAATCTATATGCTAAAACTAGATCCATTCCGCTGCGTACTCTTAGCTAATTGGTTACTTAGTTTGTTAAATCCCAACAATAACAATTCCTAACTTATAAATAACCATTTGTTTATTATTGTTGGTGTATTATACTGAACTGGATGAAAGAAACAGTAGATTCGAAGTGAACAAACAAGGTGGTGTGTTTGAAATAATAAAAAGAAAATATTCCATGGTACAATAGTGATAAATGATGGGTTGATGGAGTGAAATAAAGGGAAGAAAATGGTGAAGGAGATGGTACTATGATAGGATGGTGGGTGTCGGATGAGATGGATACAGTGGCGGACCAAAAAATCGTGACATACATTGCTTGCTTGCACTTTTCTTTTCACTTTGAAACAAGTGAAAGATAGTATTTCGTGGCAACCCCTCAGGTAATCTTAAGTTTTTTCAAACGATTTGGTTGGCTTCAAGGAATTTCGTGGAAAAAGGATAGAAATTTTGCCTTTGTTAAATTTGCTAATTACAATCAAGCTTTTGAAGCTTTATACTCAATGAATGGTAAAAACATTTTGGGCAGAAATGTTAACGCAATGCTTGCAAAAAATGATATGTGGTCGAAACACATAGCTCCACCTGTGTAGAAATACAAACACAAATCATTTGAGAATACTACTATTGATATTACGTTACACATTCATCGAGTAGCACAAGAAGGTTTGAATGTGAGTGCCATGATAATTGATAAGGAATGCATAAATCCTTTAAAGGTAAGTCACTGGTTGAAAAATCAACTAGTGAAAGTAGAAAAATGTACTCAGTGGGGTCATCATGGAATTATTGTAAAATGCAAAGATATAGTTAGTTTCAATAGATTGATTCAAGGTCCATACACTTCTGAAGAAAGAATTTTAAAAATTCAGTCAATGGTTGAAAGAGTTGGTAAATATTCTAGATTTGTTTGGCTTAAAATTAAAGGTATACCTTTCGAATGGTCTTCACTGGAAAGTATTTACTCAGTTTCTAAATTATGGGGCGATGTTTTTATACGTGGACAAATATTCATCCGAACTAAATAAAGCGGGTTCAGTACATTGTTTCACGGAAGTAAACAATCCTGGGCATATTCAACAGTATCGTTTTGTAAAAATCTCAAATGAAAATTATATTCCTGTTTGGGTGACTGAGAGCGAGAATGTTTCGTGCTTTAAGAATGGTAATTAATGGTCTCAGATAGAGGTATTGGATACTCAGACTCCACAGGAATTACCTGCTTCTCATACAACTGGTTATCAACTCCAAAATTTTGAAGCAATGGATCAACCTTCAGGGACTTTGGAAAAAGGGAACAAGGATGTGGTTTATCAGTTGGAGCCAAGCATAAAGCAAAATTTGAATTCAAATTTGAATTTTGTTTGTCAAGTCGGAATATCTCCTATAAAAATCTTCATACAGCTATGGCTAGTGGTACTTTCAGTGTTGAAAATCGTAAAAATCCCCAAATGGTAAATAGACAAAGCAACTTTTATATTGATGTGTACCAAAGAGTGAAAGAAGCTCTTTTCCATGAAGGTCAAGGTCCAACTTGTAGGCCCCATAAAGAATAACAATGATAATGTGAGCAAGGAAACGGGTTCTCGAGGCACAACTCGTTTTCCACAAGAAATTGTGAAGATTCATGACACACCAGTGGAAGCCCCTAATCAAGACGTTAGTGTTGTAAATTCTTCAAATGCGGATCAAGTTCAACCAAGTTCATGCTATCAAGATAAAGACGCTAGCCAACAACATCTTATACATGTATCCTCCAACCCCGAAACTAGTAGCGACGAATGTGACCAAGATCAATGTCACAAAGAATGCCAAGGTTTCAAGAACACTATCAAGGCAAATAGAGAAAGAAAGCTAAAAGATAAAGAAAAAGTTTCTTCTAAGAGTAACACAACAGTAAAGTCTAAAAAAGCAGAAAAAACCAAATCCAAGAATGGGGTAAGAAATAAAGATCTACGAGACGATGTTGTTGTAGCTGATTAGTCCGTAGAAGCTTCAAACCCAAGCAATCATGTTTCAGTAGGGAGAAAGTCAAAAGGGTCAATCATTGGTAGTCAAAACAAAAAATTGGAAGACCGTGCTTACAATGAGTTTATGCAAGACATGTGAGAATACGAGAAAGAGGTAGATAAGCCTTAAATTTATGAAGATCCTATATTGCAATTCTAATGGTTTTAACACAAGTGTTTAAGGTGTGTGTTTTCAGATTCTACTTTGGTGTTTTGCTTTTTATTGTGGATCAAGTAGTTTGAGGATTAGATTTAATGATGGCATCTGGTCATAAGTTTTGGTCTTGTTAGTTGATAGTGATGTTCAAGGGTTCAAGTTTTCCGGTTTGGTTTTCACAGTTTCAAGCAAGCAACAATGCAAGAAGTTAAATTTCAAAGTTGACAAGTCCAGTGTGTTTCAATTTAATGGCCTTCTCAAGTCTTAGATCAATATGTTGCAATGGTTTTTAGTAGTTTCATTGTAGTTTGGTTTGTAATATCAATAGTTTCTTCAGGTGTATTATCTTCTTGATCTCCTTATCAATATATTGTCTTTTGCCAAAAAAAATAAAAAATAAGTGACACATTTAGCATTAAACTTTTGTTCATAAAACTCTCACAATCCAAAGAATTTAATGCACTGCCACTATAATATTTAAATATTTGAGATACTAATAAATTATATGCGGATTGCAAAGAATATATAGCAATGTTTCTGGGACTGGCCCACCACCTCACTATATAATATGGGTATGTTTAGAGAAGCACGAGATTTACACGGAAGTGGCATGCTTGTAATGCATTATGCGTGTAAAAGACCTCTATTTAACTGTGTCACACTGGCTAATTGTGGATGGCCTAATTGGTACTAATTAACAAATCATCAAGTATCAACTACAAAAATCGTTTATGCGCTTTTTCTGGGTTCCACTTATAGTTTTAGTCATTTCATTGTCTTATTACGAGCCCATTTTACACTTCTAGCCTATTACAACGAATAATAAATAAAGATTGAAGCTTCCATGTTCGACTCAATATTTTGAGGCTAACAACTTCGGATTTAGTTCGAAGAGGATAGATCCACAAAAAATGAGAAAAATGATTAAGAAAAATCACATAGTACTTAAAACCACCTGTACTAACAATAGGGGATGTCCAAATATCCGAATGAATAATCTCAAAACAACTAGAAACAATAGAAGTGGAACTAGAAAAAGGAAGTTTCACATGTTTGCCAAGCTGACAAACATGATGAGACTTATCCTTATTATAAGAAATAAAATTATGAGACACAAGTGAGCGTAACACTTTGTCACCCGGGTGACCGAGGCGTTGGTGCCACGCAGAAGAACTGAGAGACATCAAAGCACTTGGAAGAAACGACGGTTGGGTTACCGGATAGAGATCACCTGAACTATCGTAGGAAAGATCTAGAAGTACGTAAATGGGCTAAAGCCTAATCACAATAGGCTTAAACATTTCAACTAACAACATGCTCATCCTTTAAGCCTAGTTGCGTAGCAGGATTTGGTTTTACACCTTATTATTCAACAAAAAAAACTATTGTATTGTTTATTAGTACATCGTCAACTGAAAATACTTTATCCATATATCTAGAGCACTACGTAAAAGTTTTGAATTCTTATATCAGTTAACTACTCTTGATTTGTAAAGAAGAAAAAAGAAGTTAAAGTAATGTAAGAAAATATTTGTGCAATAATTATCATTTATTTAATAGAAAACTTCATACATTTAGAGTGAATTATTTATATTACATTATTATTATTATTCATTCAAGATTTTCTATAAAAGAAAGTTTCAAAATTTTATGATAAAAAATATTCTATAAAAGAAAAATTAGAAAATTAATGTAAATTCTAAAACTTTAAGTCTCACGAGGCATTCAGACCCGTGCGTTGCACATGGGTTGTATGCAGTAGTTGTGTACGAATGTGGTGTAGCATTAGGTTTGTGAAATTACTCGTAACTTGCTGTTCGTACGTATGTGATTGCAATGTGTGCCGTGGATGAAGTTATTGAATTTAGTTGTTTTTAATTTTTGAAGTATTGTATTACTTTGTACGTGATGGGTTCCGTCTTTTCCGTTGTGTAAAACTCATGTTGGTTAAAAGCGGGTGTTATGTTGTTAGTTCGGTAATGTAGGCTATTATTTTATGAAATGTTGTTTTTTAGCTAAAAGAAAATTGCAAGGGGTTTAGTTTGTGTGTTCCCACAAATTTGAATTTTTAGAATGTGTCGGATAGTTTTATGTTTCAAATTTAATTTTAAGGGGTTTAGTTTGTGCCTTTT
Organism: Tanacetum coccineum; assembly: GCA_026074375.1. Taxonomy (NCBI): domain Eukaryota; kingdom Viridiplantae; phylum Streptophyta; class Magnoliopsida; order Asterales; family Asteraceae; genus Tanacetum; species Tanacetum coccineum. The sequence goes on along the minus strand of BQNB010170297.1, from coordinate 7,535 downwards.
ATATTTTGTGAGGGTTTAGTTTGTTATTTTTAGAAATTGAAGGTTTTAGTTTGTGCAATCAAGGGAATTGAGAGTTATATCTTTTCCTGTTGGTATGACTTGACCGTCATATTAAGGGCTTGTGTCTGTTACGCCGTCTAAGTTTCCATCGTAATGATGGTAGGCTACTTTGATCTCCACCACATGTTGGTCTTTATATATCCCCATATTTTTTTCCATTTCATTACTTACTCCACCACTTTTCTTTTATTGTATTTGATTTTTTATTTGACTTAATTTTGTTAGCAATGGCAGCACCTGGCCTATCCAATGTCATTGCCAAGCGTGTGGTGGATGATCTCCTAGAATTCAGCGGCGAGACTTCTGTCTCAAATGCTTTAAGTTTTTTCAACGCGCAACAAATTGCTGTGGGTCGCCATTTTGTTAATCGGATACGCGATGAAGTGCAAACTTGTAGGACTTTGATTGGTCAATTGAATGTATTGATTGCTGAACTGGAAGCAATGGAAGATCAGGGGGAATTGTTTGATACTTTGATGTCTCTTACGGATGATAGGCGCAATGAGAATGATAAGGTGTTGGGGTTGAATGACTTGATTGCTAAGGCTTTGAAGGAGATTCAGGCTAAAGAGGCACATGTGGATGCTGCAAACAATTCTGGCTAGGGAAGGGGATGGAAGTCTTTTGTTTTGGTGACTGGTGGCTTTTGTTATTTTGTTGATTGTGTTAGTTTATGGTATGTTGGGTCTTGTTATTAAGGTTTTATTATCTTTTGTTATGGTGGTGTTGCAGTAAGTGTAGTTTGTAGGTTTCATATCTAAGGTGTGGTTGAACTTTGGATGTTCCATTGAAATCTATGAATGAAAAGTTATTATTAAGAATATGAATTTTTTTTATTTTGTATTTGAATGATTCTTTTCTTTATGGCTGTGTTAATGGCTCATGATTGTGTTGTTTAGGTTTGTCAGTTGACTGTGTTGGTTGTATTGTTTTCCCAAAAAGTAGTAGTAGTTGGCATTGTTTAGCCAAACACCCCTTTGTTAGTTTGTTAATACTATGGACTTGTGGCATTTTATGCCACTTAGTTCAGATACAATTTATTGTGCATCATTATTTTTTTATTACATTAGTGCTGATTTTGTATGTTTTATTGTTCTATGGATGTTAATTATGGTTCAGGAAAGTATTAAGTTGATGATGTTTGATGAGTTAATTTGTCAATGGAAGCTAAACTGTTAATAAGATATGATAAATAAAGTTGTATATGAACTGGCATATAGGTTTGTGTGTCCTGTTATCATGAAGTATTTTAAGCCTGATGTTTTACTAAAGAGAGGTGCAAGTAAGGTTGTTGTTTGGGATAAATTTGTTTCTCAAATTTATCTAGTGTTTGGTTTGTTTTTGAGTTTGTGTTTAAGTTGAAAGTAGATGTGTTTGATATTAACACAGAGGCTGAGAGCACTAAATAAAGTGTCATGTTGTGTTTGATATTATATAATGAGTTTGATAATTAAATGATATGATTTTTACTCAATGCAGCAGATCATGGTGGTTAAAATGGGTATGATTTTGATGCAATAGACATGTTCTTCGTGTTTAGGAAGAGTCTGAACAATCTGCATAGGCTTATTCTTCTGCATCACCCTTATGAGCGCCAGGTTGTTTGGTTATGCGCTAAAAATATTATCCACTTCTGTACATGAATGGTTATAAGATTTATCTTTATTTTGATTGTTAATCTTTTATGTGCAAACTGGAATTTAGATGGGTGTACAGCATTTAGCATGTTGATGATACCTGCGCCGTCTAATCAGAGTTTACTAAAGAGGAGTCCAAGTTCTATGCTACAGGTTAGGTTTCAAATTAGATGATATGATGTTGTTTTTCTGCTTGTTAGTCACTTTTAAATCAGGATGATTATGTATGAAATTTGTTTAGTGGTGCTTAGGAAGAAAGTAAAGATTATGTATAAGAAAATAAGGTCTGAATCTTGTTAATAGGGCTTGCTGGTGCCTTAATACAGGTTGTTAAAAGCCTCCTTAAAAACAATGTTTTGAGTGCAGTGCTTTAGTTCCTCATCTTCATCTTTGATCATTAAGATTTTAAGACCATCAGGTGTTGTAACTCTAGATAGTGCGACATAAAGCTGACCATGACTGAACACGGGATTAGGTAAATATAGGCCGGCATAATCAAGTGACTGCCCTTGGCTTTTGTTTATTATCATTGCGTAGCATGGTTTGACTGGGAATTGTCTTCGCTTTAAAACAAATGGCCATTTTGACTTTGCTGATGTGAGAATGATTCTGTGTATGACGACGTGGTCCCCTGTATGTGACCCGGTTAGGATTTTTGCCTGAATTATAAATTGGTCAAGCTCGGTGATGATTAGTCTAGTGCCATTGCGTAGTCCCTTGCTTTGATCCACATTCCGCATGAGCGTTATTGGTAGTTCCTTTTTTAAATAGAGGGCATGCGAGGGCATCCCTGGAAAATTCAAGGAGTTTAAGAACTCAACAGGGTATAGGTTATGCTGGTCTAGAGTATCTGTTGATCCCTTACAGATTTTGTTCGCGCTATTGTAAGTGACTGACTCACCTCTTAACTTTTTAAACATGTACTCGTTTATTGCATCAGCATCATCATTCCGTGGAGTTAGAATTACTCTTTCCTTAAGACACTGATCGTCAGTTTGCCTTGTAGTAAAATCGGGATATGTTTCTGATACAATCTTTTCAATAGGCGAGTTCCATGATTTAATAAGGATATATTCTGGAATCTGAATCCATGTTGGTTCATCCTCTGCCTCTTTTTTTGGCCGGCAATTTGCCATCACCAACAGCCAAAACTCATCTATTGAAATTTTGTTTTCGAGTATCAATTTCCTCGTTTTCAGTATACTCATTTACTCGCATGCTGCATGTAAGTGTGTAAATTTTGCAATGTTTTCACAATTCAGACCGGTTTGTGCAAGCTTGAACTACCTTTGGTCTTTTTTGCTTTTGGGATAACCGGGAGAATCTGTCTAAAATCACCCCTAGCAACACCGTCATACCTCCAAAAAGGCGATTCTTTTTTCCTAGACTTTTGTACCCCCAATATATCTCGCAACGTCTTGTCTAAAGCTTCAAAAGCGTATCTCTAAGTCATTTGTGTTTCATCCCAGATAATTAGTTTAACTTCTTGCATGAGTTCTGCTAAATGCGTGTTTTGCTTTATCCTGCATGTGCTGTTCTTCATTAATTCGAGTGGTATAACGAATCTGCTATGAGCAGTCCTCCCTCCTGGTAGGAGCAACGATGCAATGCCTATTTCAATTTAGAACATTGAGTTAGTCATGAGTACGTGTTGCAATACATATTTTTTTAGAAAAAATCAATAATTAGCTATGTATAAAACGGCTTACCAGAAGATGCTACAGCTAGAACAATCATTCGTGCTGATCTTAATCTTGCGATTATGGTCTTGTATAAAAACGTTTTCCCTGTTCCTCCAAGTTTATGAATGTAACGAAATTGTCCTTGTTGATTGTACACAGATTCAATCACTTTCATATATTAAACGTTGTTCGGGGTTTAACATTGAATGAAGTTGTTCATGCTCAACTTTACTCTTGTTCATATCAAAAGCCAACGCTTCTCGGATTAGACAATTATCCAGGTTTGTCAGCAACCTTAGATTTGGTTGTGGAAGATCTTGGAATTCTCTTAAAGATTTCCCATGCCTATTCAACAGCTCTTAGATTTCCAACAGACAATAGTTCCTAAGTTGTTCCTCCGTAAGCTGCAATTCAGGATATCTATAAATTTTCGCTTTTAATGCAAGATATCATCTGACAAAGCCACCCAGTTTTCTTCCCATAGTTGTAGTGGCCTACTTACTTCACAAAACAATAAGATTGTTACAAATAAATCGCAAAGTTGTGGCCCGAATGCCCAAAAACTTACCTCTGCTATAGCATGTGTCCACTCCTTGTCAGCATTGAGTAGCCCATATGTAAAACATGTTGCTTTGAATGCTGCATATACCTTTTTTGTTAACGGTCATGAGCTTTTCAAAAGATGTAGCTCCTCTGAAAACGTTTAAGAGCATCCTAAGATAATATCGTTCTCCAGAAGCGGGACTTAAATAAACAATACTTCCTATGCATTTTTTTTGTTTTCTTGGTTTCCAAACTTTTTCTTGTGCATGCCAGACATAGTGTTGCGGTATTTTTGCATAAGTATACTCCTTGGCTTCAGTATATCTCTTGTTGAGTTCAAACTACTCAGTAAACATTGTAATGTTGATACCTTCCCTTTCAAGAAATGCTGGTAAATTTTGTGAGTCACTCATTGTTATTGCATTTTGATCTGGTAAGTGGTAACTTAGTTGCATGAATATTGGATAGGAGTAGTGTATATCATATGAAAAGAGACGTCACACGGCCTTACATGGAGCTAAAAACCGACAATTCTAAAAGTTCCTAATTTCATCCACTTCTAAAATCTGTTCAGATGTCCCATTTTAACCACCTTTAACGTTTTCTTGTATAACAACAGTCACTCTGTTTGGACCCTTATTTAAGTACTTAAATAAGTACTTAATTGCTTTAGACCTGTTGCACCATTAAACGTTAATGTGTGCTTGGTATTTGAGTAGCAGATACCTATTGTGAGGAACAACATGTTTGTTGTCATACACAAATTTTTCTTTCTTAGCGGTTACTTTGTTATTCCTCCGACGATAAAGAGCATATCCATCTTCATTAATTATTGTCTCTGCTAAAAATGATTTTGGGGAATGTTTTGAACATTTTTCGTCGGTTGTACAGGGTGCGTATTTTGCATCTGAACCGCAAGGACCATGTAACATATACTCAGTTACTACTTTGTAGCCTTCTGGATCATCTATTGGAGATGGTAATTCTGCTGAGATTATATCGTCTATTTCAGCCGGGTTCCTGCATTTCCATCGTTCTTCTAACCATAGGAGAATATGCGCGTGTGGCAGGCCACATTTTTGGAATTCTATTACATATACAACTGAAAGGGTATAGAATAAACTTATTAGTTAGTGTTTTAAAAAGTTGAGAAGAGAGTACCGAGTGATTTTATAAAGTGAGGATCATTACCCACGCATGTGTCTCCAAAAATCTTTTTTTTGGTAAGATCATCTAAAAGTTCGACCGGCTTCATTTTAAAAACCCGACATCCTTTTTCTGGACGATCGTGTGATTTCTGTCCAGGGACATAAGCCAACATTTTGGCGATTTAGGGCCATTTTGGGTTGGGCATGAAAGTGATGAACAAGTAAGGATTTCCATACATTTGACATAGGGCCATCGCGTCTTGATGATTTTGCATCATGTACCTTGGACAACCTGTAAAAGATCTTGGTAAAACTATTCTCTTTCCAATACCTACTGCACTTGTATCACCTCTTGTAACAGCATCACAGAGATTATGATACATATCTACACGCAGCGTATCTTGGTTATTTATTGTCCATTTAAGCCTTTTTTTCTTCAACCGTTGTGTATGAATGCACCAAATATTGCTGAAATAATCGGCCTCCTCTTAACAAAGTGTTTCCCTGGCTATTTTGCTGGTGAATTATATATGCATAATACTCTTTCATTGTAACATACCCAAGCTTTGTTTTCCGTTCACTTGTATTTCTATGATAAGGAATCTTTTCATGAAATCCATCCTCCCCATATGGAAATAACAAAGGGTATTACAATGCTATGTAGCTTGGATGCAATTCCGAGATGCGTTGTGGGCCAGAATTGTTTTTATTAACAATTATATCCCTTGAAGGTTCCCCATCACTAAAATCATTTATAATCAGCGCTACGACTTCGGAGACAGTAGGTGCGTTGTATTGTCTAGTTGTTTTTCTCTCGCTTAGTAACCTCAACCCAAAGTCATTTGAAGGATTTGAATGACACCATTCTTTTGCCATCCGGAATGACCTGACTATTGGGTTTGAGTGATCCAACATTTGAGTGAGGTTTGCCACTATGTTTTCGTCGACTTTTTCGCGTGATTCGTTATCCACAAAAGCAGACATCCGATTCCTAATTTCACTTTTCGTGTTAAAAAAATAGAGTTGAGCATACCTAGGCTGAACTCCTTCTACCGGAAGTAGTAAACCCATTCGATGATAATTCTGGCCGTTTATTCTAAATATATATGGTCCTCTCCTCGTATTAATCGAATGATCTATTTTCGCTCCAAATAAAGTGAAACAAAACATATTGTTGTATACTCTGATATGATATTTAAACCTTGATGTTGTAAGGTCCTTATAGTCAAGCAGTTGCTTTAATGACGATGGTGTTTCATTGAGTCTTGGGAGTAACACCTTACCTTCTTGACAGCAAAGTGAGAATGTTGGATTTACAGCCCTTTTTGCCTTGTCATTTCTCTCTTCATACCATATGATACATGATAGCCAGGACATTCATATAATGGAGGACCAAGGTTATGATAAGCAGCATGAATACCTTGCATAAAAAAGGCTTGTCATTGTAAATAAAATCATCATCGATCGATATTTAAAGATAACGTAGTTTAAATTAACCTGGTATTTTTGTAAAATATATGCGTTAACTTACCGGCAGAAGTTAAGGCTGCCCCTTTAGGCGTCTTTTTAGCTGCACGAATAAGTGATGGTCCTGAGATAGCAATTATTTTCTGTTAAGTATTCATTTTATATATTTAAAACTTGGTAAAAATGATAATATTTTTGGGAAAAATTACAACTTTATGACATTTTAATAAAGTGAATACCTGCGGATCTTCTTCTGGCACGGGTATGTGCATACTTTGAACCTGAAAGGCTGACTGTTTCTTGTCTTAGATCTGTCCATTGGATTTTATGAAAAGTAAATTATATCTATGTTTAGAATATATCTATAGAAAATGCTCATGGTAAAACACTTTATATATGTATGTTTACCTGGGCCGGATGCAGGTATATCTGCCAGTTTCAGCCCACAGTAACTCTGCACTCTTCCATCGTGACCAATGATAGTATGAGATTGAATGAATACTGATTTGTTGAGTATGTTTGATAGAGATGGCATGATGGCGTGGTCATTCAGGGAATCTGTAATATTAACATATAGATTATTGGAATGACAGGCATGATTTAAAGATTAAAATAGTGATAAAAAGAATGTATACCTCCAGTCATAATCGATTAGAGAATGCAATTGAGTTTTGCTATGTATAATTGATTAGAAGATGGGAATGAGTTTTGTTGCATATGCTAATGCCTATCTGTTAAAATCTGATAAGATGTAGGTTGTAGATATGAGACACACAGCCTTTTGGATTTCACTGATTAAAGTCTTACATTTAGGGTTGATAGATGTTGTTCAAGTTCTTGTGTAGTAAATCTATTTTCATTTTTAATTTGGAATAGTAAAGGTCCTTAAGATTGTGTTGTAGGTTATTGTATCACACTTACATTTTTAGTCTTTTAGTCTTAATTAGTATTCATGGGTCCTTTTTTATATTGGATAAGTTAACTGAGGTTGCTGAGTC
>BQNB010170296.1:0-13691 GCA_026074375.1 Tanacetum coccineum | reverse complement strand
ATATTCTTTTTGTCCTGGAAAAGAATGTCGTTATTCTCATATCAATCGAGTGTGATTGAATATGTAGGTTTAAGATAATATCACTTGTTACATTTTGATATCATCTTAAAGCTAGACAAATAAGAATCCGATTTCTTGTCCATACTCGAAAACTTGTTAATTATATTCAATAATAATATCAATCATAATTTGAATAATAAATCGATATATATTTGAAATCTTTCTTGACCCTCACAAACACTCTTTTTTTAAGAAAACAAATAAAGATTTTCATAGTGTGTTCTATTAATCCTAACACTAGTTGTAATGTGATGTTGATGAATAATGACAAGTTAATTTCTTACTTCAAGACTGTCATATATTTTGCTTGTGCGAAAAAAAAACACTATTTGTTGATATGTATAGTATGCATAGTTTTTGGCATTTTATGAGTATATAAATGATTTTCCTAACAATTCTTATACAACACACATCTTTTGTAAAATACTATATGTTTATAAAAAAGAATATAATTATGTGGGTGTGTTAGAACAATGCAGGCACAAGCAAAGTTTAAAAATACATTTTTTTACTTAATTACTAATATATTAATACAATCTTTTCTTTTGTTTAACCAACCTAAAGTCAAACAACGCAAAATGATGAAAAGATTTAGACATCTTGTTGAAAGAGAGTTAATGTGTTGGAAATATTTTTAGAGACGGGATTTTAACATATTATCTTAGGACATTATTTTTCCACACACTTGACAAACTATTTAACTCTCGTTTCTAAATGGGTTACTACACTCAAAATAATCTACAAGATGTTTATGTAACACTTGTAAATATAGTGATCTATGCCTATATGCAATGCACAAACAAGTAACATACAAATAGCATACATGGAAAATGTGTTTAGATATATAATTAGCTCAATTACAAATAGTAATGATTACTTAATGAATATCTATTGAACAGAGTAGAAGCAAAATTTAAACACGCATAAATCATCTGAGCATATACACATAAGGATATTCCGTCGTCGGTTTATTTTTTGTGTATTTAGGATATAACATGATACATAGCTTGATTTTATTTAAAAACAAAAATAGTTTCCTCCCCATTTTAAAAATTAATCAAAATCAATGTTTTCAAGGATAAGTTGACTTAGTAATCATCGAACTTGGAAAGAAAAAGGTAACTACAAGTTCTACGTCCAAACCGAAACATATAGTTTTGACCCTATACAGTTTTTGTGCATTTCTTACTCCCACTAAGTTTAGAATAAGGACTTGGAAGTATTTTAAACGAGCTAGACCCATTATCTTCGAAATGGCGGAGCAACGACTTCTAACTGACGTAACATTAATTATTATGATTTTTCAAAGTTTGCTAAAAAACTACGAGAAACAGACAGGCGGCCCCCATAAAGGTAACGGCCCCCAGATATATTTGGGGGCCGCCCGAACATTTATGGGACCGCCCCACAAAGGTGACGCCCAAAACGAACGTGTTTTGTTCAAAAATTATTTTGTTAACTTAACTGTAGAAACATAGGACTTAAAAAGTTGTTCCAGGCACATAAATTTCTTGTTTTAGACATCATTCAATCTCTTAACGACTTAAGACAAAAAAACATTAAGTTGACACTTCCACTTCTTTTTGAGAAAATTTCCTTCAAGCTAGTATACGAAGTATATTTAATAACAAAACTAGTACGAATCAAACAACAAAACACTTCAATTTTAGGACCCCCTTCATAGGGTAATATGATACAATGTATCGTACTCATTTTAAAAAACCATTTGTTTTGAAAGCTAGAGCGACGTGGCTCTGATACCAATTGTGGAAACCATAGAGGGGGGGGGGGGGGGTGAATACATTTTCATTTAAAAACTTTAAGATCAAAGATTACATCACTCTTCTACCGGCGGTCCCATATATATATGGGGGCCGCCAAGTATATCAGGGGGCCGCCTGAGTTATGGGACCGCCACCAGAAGAGGTTTTCAGACTAGATCTTTTGTATCAATTACCCGATCAAGTTTGACGCAATATGAGAAGTGACGATAATAGGTTTATAATAGCTAACGCATATTCTAACAATATAACCACATTCACAATATATAGCACAAAGAGCTACACAACCTTAACTAACAAGATCTACACAACCATTCACACAATCATGAGCACAATGCAAGTATAAAAGTAAAGCGGTAAATGTAAAAAAATAAGTAAAGCGAAAGGTAAAAGAAAATGCAAACCGACACGGTGATTTATAGTGGTTCGGTCACGAAGCTCCTCTTCGCCCTACTCCACTCCTTGAGTATCCAACTCGAGAGTTACTTCACTAATCAACAAGCTCCCTTTCGGCGGAGAAAACCTTATACTCATGCTTACATTATTTTCCGACACAAGCAAATTCGAGTTCTTCTTCGGGTACAACCAAACCCGTTATGTTTTATGGCCCAACATAACAAACCTTGTATTTTATGGCCTAAACACATAAACCGCGTCGCTTACATTATTTTCCGACACTAAGCTAAATGTCGAGTCCTAATCTTAGCAAGAACCAAACTACCACTTCACCAATGAATTTTAAGGCCTAAAATACTAACCAACCCACAATCAACCCATCCAAATATATACATCATTTGGATCAACACACTACTAAAGATTGGAAGACATTGACTCGATCTATATGTAACTAATGTTACAAATGGACTAACTAGACTACATAACTTCGGATCTTAAAGATGACCGAAGTTCTTCTCTTGCACTTGAGGGAAGAAGGAAAGAGTAAAAGATTGAATCACATTTAAACAAGATTAAACAAGTTAAATGATCAAAGATTTAGAGAGATTTAGTGAGATCTAGAGAGAGAAAGAACTGAGAGAAATTCGTGCGAAAAGGTTGTGAAATCAGTTGGAGATGACCCACTAGCTACTATATAGTAACAAGAAAAGCTGACAGTCTGGCAACGGCGGCCCCAGGCGTCCCTTAGTAAATAAGGGGGGCCGCCATATCTCTATAAAAGTGGTCTGGCCGCCTAGACATCCGCACCCTTTTTTGTCTTTTTGCGGTGAAGGTTTTATCAGGTATAGAAGCTTTCCATTTTTGAGGGAAAAACACGATTTCACAAATTTATAATTAAAACTAATACATTTCTTTTATTAAAAAGTATTTTGTGTTTATTTATTTTTGTGAAAAATATTTTTGTAGAAATGTATTGGTTAAGAAAAAAAATATTTTTCTTTGATCATACTACAAGTTTAATTTGTTTGTACATACCTTATGTGATTTACATCGGGTGTAAACAAATGTCGGTGTTGATGCAGACTTGAGACATAGAGTGTTGTTGATATACATGCATTGATGATTTGTGATTACGAGTAACTTGCGTACTTTACGTTACGTATTACAAGTCACATGTTTGTCATCACCAAAACATAAAAAGATCGTACAGATTAAATATCGTAATATTTTCACTAACACACTCTACAGCCCTTAACCCTTAGCCATTAAGAAAACTTGGGCACTAAGGCTTTTCAAGCCCTATATAAGCCAAAACATACACCCCATTCAAATCACACCTCAAAAACTCATCACCACTCAAATGGTGTTCTATGTCAGACCAAGGAGGATCAAGTGAAGTCCCTAAGCTCAGAATAGAAGCCAAGAATCAAGAGAAAGGAACCCTTAAAGTCGTTACTAGGCGTACGAACCTGAAAACCCTATTTCGACCCATTTTAGCTCAAGTAAGCTTAAAATCTTGTTCAATAAGCTTATAATCTGTATTAGAATGTTCATAATACTCTTAAGATCATATATGAACTCTTGTTTAAGCCTTGAATCCTCAAACCCATGCGTTTTTGGTTAAAACCCTAAAAATGACCCGTTTTGATTTTCTAGCTAACGAATCCTTTTTCTAAACTTTTGTTACGTTAGAACATCTTATTTTAGCTTATTCTAATAAGCTATAACCTGCAAATATCATTTGGAACCCTAAAATAAGCTTGCATGGCTTTTTGGACTTGATTTGCAAATGTTTTCATGCATAGGGGTATATATCGTAACTTTCTGAAATTTATAACTAGAGGGGCTGAAAATGTCATTATTCTAAAGTTATAACTATAAGGACCTATTTTTTCAAGTTCTAAAGTTAAAGGTTTAAATTATATATACTTTATATATAAAGGACTAAACTTGTAAAAGTTTATAAACCAAGGGTATATATTGCCATTTTTGCAAACTTAAAAATATAAAATATAATATTTTTATATAAATTATAAAAATTTATATTAATATTAAAGTGTCACCTCGTAAAGGTATCATCCAATTCGGAAAACGAGGAAAGCTTAACCCTCGGTACATTGGACCTTTCAAAATCCTTGAACGGATTGGCCCAGTGGCATATAAACTTGAGCTTCCTGAAGAGCTCAGTAATATCCACAGTACTTTCCACGTTTCTAATCTAAAGAAATGCTTATCTGACGAATCCCTTGTCACTCCAATGAAAGAGCTTCGACTCGATGACAAACTCAACTTTGTGGAAGAACCAGTAGAGATCATGGATCGAGAAGTCAAGCAACTAAGACAAAGTCGCATTCCTATAATCAAAGTAAGATGGAACTCTAAAAGAGGACCAGAATTTACGTGGGAACGTGAAGATGAAATTCGTGCCAAATATCCACATCTATTTTCAAACATCACTCAGGCATCCAACTAAATCTCGGGACGAGATTTCTTTTAAGGGAGGGAGAATATAACAACCCATAATTTTCATCAATGTAATTATCCATCTATTAAATTAGATGCACTGTAATATCCATCTATTATATATACCACTTTTTTACAGGAAATTTTTTGCTTTATCTCATTATGCAACGTAACTTGCATCTCTAAAGTAAACGAGCTCACGCAACCTACCTATGCCAATTCTATCTATGTTTATATCATGTAAACATCCTAATATGTCAATTCTATATCTTAATATCATTTTTACCAAGTACATTATCCATTTAACGTACCATTTACAACGTTATATCAAAACAAACATTAAACGTTAAACGTTTATATCAAAACCCTAACTATATGTAATGTATACATATAAAATGAATGTGCAAACCTTCAAGCATATGTACAAGTGTACAATGCACAATATTTGAATTATACTTTCCCTCCAAGTCAATGTACAAGTCATTTAAGCTCAATGTACAAATCCATGAAGCACAAATTCAAACTAACTCATTTTCCCTCCAAATTTATTCTAATTTCTTACCACCACTTTAGCACAAGGTACAATACTCAATGCACAACTTCTAAACCCTAAACCTAAACCCTAAATCATCTTAAAACCCTAATCTAAAACCCTAAACCCTAATCTAAAACCCTAAAACCCTAATTTCATTTTAAACCTAAACCTTGATCCTAAACCTTAATCCTAAACATTAAACCTTAATCCTAAACCCTAATCTTAAATCCTAAACCTTAATCCTAAACCTTAAGCTATCCTAAACCCTAACCCTAATTCGAATTCAAACAAAAAACCCTAACCCGAGACCAAAACCAACCCGACACCCTTTTTCTTTCATTTTTGACCTATTTACACCTAATCTAGCACCCTAACACCTCAAGCACCTCTATGACTAACCTACTACCACCCCAAGCAGCCTAGCAACCACCTCCATCACCTCCTTGTAAGCTACTACCACCACTTGCACTCCAAACACCCCCCTCGTCACCACCCTTAATAACCGAACCCCATACACTCTCTACACCTCTCTTAGCTACTCCCTAGCTCTTCCTAATCATCCTATAGATTTCCTAAGTCACTACTCTACAACACTTGGCCACCACACCAAGAAAACTTGGCCACCAAGGGTCATTCGACCCTATATAAGCCGAAACATTCAAACCATTTCAAACACACCTCAAAACTCATCAAACATACAAATGGAGTTCTAAATAAAGCTAAGGAAGATCAAGTGAAGTCCTTAAGATCATAATTGAAGCTAATAATCAAGAGAAAGAAGCCATTGAAGGCGTTTTCTAGGCGTACGAACCCAAAACCCTCTTTTCGACCCATTTAAGCTCAAGTAAGCTCAAAATCTTGTTCCATAAACTTATAATATGTTTTAAATATTTCATAAGGTTTGTTAGATCCTATATAAACTCTTGTTCAAGCCTTGAATCCTCAAACCCATGCGTTTTTTATTAAAACCCTAAAAACGACCCATTTTGATTTTCTAGCTAACGAATCCTTTTTCTAAACTTTTGTTACGTTAGAACATCTTATTTTAGCTTATTCTAATAAGCCATGACCTGCAAAACTCTTTTGGATTTCAAAAATATCAAAATTATGAATTTTGGACTTGATTTGCAAATATTTTCATGTATAGAGGTATATATCGTAACTTTCTGAAATTTATAACTAGAGTGATTGAAAATGTCATTTTTCTAAAATTATAACTACAAGGGGCTGTTTTGCCAAGTTCTAAAGTTAAAGGTTTAAATTATATATACTTTATATATAAAGGACTAAATTTGTAAAAGTTTATAAATTAAGGGTATATATTGCCATTTTTGCAAACTTAAAAATATAAAATATAATATTTTTATATAAATTATAAAAATGTATATTAATATTATAAGACTCGATTTTATTAAAACCCGATACATTTATCGCTATTAATCAACGATCGACGCATTATAAATCTTGTTTTAAGACATCAACGCGAATTGAAGATCTCATTATGTTATCCTTATCATTCCTTTTGATGCTAGAACAATACATGTTATTTTTTTCTTATCCATATCCTTGTGTTGATATTTAGGTAGGATGATTTTTTAATCATTCTTATTCAATGAATTAGGTGCTTCTTCATTGAATAAGGAAAATTATAAAACCACCGAATCGTTTCGTTTTATAAAGTCTCTGTACAAGGATTGGGAAGCCTCTTTTGTAAGTGAAATATTTAATTAAATGAGTAGGCTTATATATATGGCTTAGTACGAACATTATTCTTTATAATTATGTGTTCCGTTTGTACGAATAAATTCCATTTTCTTCAGAATAATATTGCTCAGATTTCTTCTATATCATGAGTTAGTCTTTCATTTTCTATTGCATCTAACACTTTATATTCAAACTAATCTCAGGTTGAGATTCTTGTAAGGGTGGTGGGATGTAACAACCCGCATTTTTCATCAAATGTAACTTATCCATCTATTAATGGGATTACATGTTATATCATATCCATCTACCACCTTTTTACGGGAAATTTTTTTGCTTTATTTCATTATGTAACGTAGTTTACATAACTAAAGCAAACAAGCTCACGCAACCAACCAATGCCAACTACAACTATGTTTACATCTATTGTAAACTCTAATTATGTCAAACTCTTTGCTTTAAATATTATTATTTTACCATGTGCGGTATCATTAACGTTACCATTCTACATACTTTATTTCAAAACATGCAGTATACATTAACGTTTATTCAAAAACCCCCTATTACTTTTTGTCTAATAACATGTGTGCAATGTTAAAAGCATCTGTACAAGTTACAATGCCAAACTGTGAATATCTTTTCCTCCTAAACCTAGTAAACTTCTAAAGCTCGATGTACAAGTCAATTGTGCATGAAATAAAACTAGGTCAATTTACCTCTAATCATGTTTATATCTTTACCAACCTCTTTAACACTAAGGTCCAAATCACCTAATG
The DNA here is from genome assembly GCA_026074375.1 of Tanacetum coccineum. Classification (NCBI taxonomy): domain Eukaryota; kingdom Viridiplantae; phylum Streptophyta; class Magnoliopsida; order Asterales; family Asteraceae; genus Tanacetum; species Tanacetum coccineum. The sequence goes on along the minus strand of BQNB010170296.1, from coordinate 5,979 downwards.
CACAAAACTCCTAAACATAACCTAATACCTAAATCATTCTAACCTAATCCTAAAACCTAATTCATCTAACCCTATAACCAAAATCATGAAATCGTAGCCAAAAAAAAACCAATTACACCTTAAAATATGGTTCATAGTTTTCAGAATTTGATACGTTTAATAAAACATAAGATCTGGGCAAAATTAGTAGGTTCTGGGTACTAAGTAAAAATACTAGGTTTTAGCCCTATGTATTGTGATCCTTTTTCCAATTGATTCACCTCGATTCGATGTCAGATGAATTAGTTATAGCCGAAATGGCAAAGGTGCGCAAATTCTGCACACCTATAGTAAATGGCTGTTATCTCTAGATTTTTGTATAGTAACCCCTGTATATGTAAATTAAAGTTGTAGATGATCAAAATATCTACCCATGCTCACTGGTTGAGGTTGATCGGTTTTACGGTTTGTAATAATGGCAACCATGTTACGGGACTAATGTTGGCTGTCAAAACAACCGTGTATAACTTAATACACCTCAAGCTACTCCATGGATCTCACAACCACCTTCTTCACATTGACCGCCCACACATTTATCCATCACTACAGCACCTTACAATCACCTTCATCACCTCCTTATAAGCTACAGACCATAACATACAACTAGTATGTATTGTCACCATCTTTGATTTTCAAACCCCTCTCAACCTTACACCTCATACTTAAGCTCTCATGACTTCCGTAGATGTTCCGTTAGTCATCTAACCTTTTGCCTTGGCCACCACACTAAGAAAACATGGCCACCAAGGGTGTTTGAGCACTATATATATGCATACATACACATACTTTTTAATCACACCTCAAACTCAAACACACACACTCAAATGGAGTTTTAGCCATTCTTTAGCAGTAGTAGAAGATCATTTGAAGTCCCTAAGCTTAGAATAGAATCCAAGAATCAAGAGAAAGGAACCCTTGAAGTCGTTACTAGGCGTACGAACCCAAGAACCCCATTTCAACCCATTTTAGTTCAAGTAAGCTCAAAATCTAGTTTCTATAAGCTTATAATACTTTATTAGAATGTTCAATATACCCTTAAGGTCATTTATTAACTCTTGTTTTAAGCTTGAATCATTAAACCTTTGATGTTTTTTTTATTAAAACCCTAAAAATGACCCGTTTTGATTTTCTAGCTAACGAATCCTTTTTCTAAACTTTTGTTACGTTAGAACATCTTATTTTAGCTTATTCTAATAAGCTATAACCTGCAATATCTTGGAACACCTAATATAAGCTTTGCAGGGCTTTTTGGACTTAATTTGTAAAATTATTTCATGCAGGGTAGATATCGTAACTACTGAAATTTTATTAACTAGAGGAGGCTGAAATGACATATTCCAATGTTATAAACTATCAGGACCTATTCTTGCCAATTTCAAGTTATAGGGTTTACATTTATATATACTTTATTATATAAATGGACTAAACTTGTATAAGTTTTTATAAATCAAGGGTATATATTGTCATTTTTGCAAACTAAAAAATATATAATATAATATTTTTATATAAATTATAAAATTATATATTAATATTACAAACTCAATTTTATTAAAATCCAACACATTTATCGTTATTAATCATCGATAGGGACGCGTATAATTCTATTGCGTCTTATATTTAAACGTATTTTTCATCAACTTAGCTTTTGAAGAAACTCTAATTTCTTATCGTGTCACGTTTTATAGGGAATTTCATGTGAGGGTTCCAATTTGGGTATTGTTTTGTAAGAGTTTGTTGAGTTTACGATTTAAGTTGAGTGTCTGTGCTCCTAACATGGCCTCTGAATTATGATAGCCCGAACAGTGATACAATATTTCCATAAATTAATAAATCAAAGTAAGATGTATGTTAAACTTTATAAAGTTTTGAAAACATAAACAATCACACTAAGACTTGACATATTACCCTCAGGTTACGTGACGAGGCCGTTACTTTCATTTCATATACTTTTGCCATCAATCAGATTTCCCTGTTAAGGTGAGTTCATAGCCTCGCATTTTAAATCTTTTGAATACTTTATAAACCCGCGAGGGGGATACATGCTTAAACCATGAATGCAAGTGTTTTTCCAACTGTATGCCAGATATATTATTGCCTAAGTACCTTCCACTGCCAATATTTCTTAATCATGAACCATTAGTCACTTGCGAGTGAACGCGAATATTATGGATAGATCTATCGGGGTGTGACGACTCCCATTGGTGTACCTATACTTTCTGGTACCAATAGCACTATATTTGATTATAATGGGTAACTTTGGCAAGTTACCTTTCCACGAGGACATTTGTTCCTCAATAAGGTGATTTCCATGTAAATGTTTGGTTGCATGAGCTTAGGGCAATAATACTGCTTTTCCATGATAATTGTATATGTAATTATTACAAACTATGGGTGTATAACAACGTAACCCACTATGACTTGTATTCAAACTGTTTATCATAAACGTATGAATTTCACTCAACCATTGTGTTGACCTTTTTAGCATGTTTATCTCAGGAAATTGAGCAACTTATAGCACGGAGTGGCACGGACTTGAAGATGGCTAAACTGTTATCATTCAATCTTTATATTTCTAGATTTTGGGACCTCTCTTTTGTAAAACTCTGATGAATAAATGAATGATAACTAAATTTTTCCAAAAACGTCTCTTTATGATTCGTTTTCTATGATTATGACTGTTGTACTATGAAGTAATACCCCATATTAGCTTCCGATGCTATATTTGTCAAAATGGGGGTGTTACAATATGACATCGGTCGTTCTTTCTTCAGACATGGCTGAGGGGAAAAATAGGCTGAGCACTAGACAAAAGTTGAAGAAAGGGCAGGCTATGATCACCAGAAGAAGACGATAAACTCGTTAACTAGTTTTCCACCTATGGTCGTCATGGTTGGTCTATCTCTTTCTCTGTCTCCCTCAGAATATAAGAATCGAGTTATCCTAGCCTTGCTCCGGTGGGATTGGGTATGCTGCTTTTGTTGCTAGTAATATAAGAATCTATGACTAGGTTTAAGAAGAGGAAGCTTTTCTTTGCAAGAAGCCACACTCGTAAACGATCTGCACATCACCTTTGGAAACAAGTATAAAAGACCAGGAGATAGCAAGTTACTTACCAGGAAGAACCGATAGTGCTGTAAAAAACTTCTGGAACTCCAATAGGTAAAAGAAACTGGTCCAGTTCCAACTGCAAATGGTCGATGATCAAGAGTGTCGTGTTGATCAAGAAACGGAAAATGAAGTTCATCTTCCTCCTCTTCCACCATCATTCAAGAGAATTTTTTGACCCGATACTTGATCAAAATTAGGATCTGAATCATCTGATAATGCAAACTAGAAGCGAGAGCGACAACATGAATTTGATCTCTAATAGTCAACCGAATATATCTTTAGACAGTGTCACTTAAAATCTTTCCGTTCAGTTGAAAAAATATGGTTCGGGTCACATATACTGAGATGATTCTTCCTCTTTCGTCTTTTTCCCTTTTTTGCTTTTTTATTACTAACTTCATCTTCGTCGTCTTCATCACTGTCTTCTTTATGTTCTTCAAGAAACCAATCCCGACTTCGTATGTCATGAATCATTTTCTTCGGGTAGTTATCAAACTCGTGTCCCATAACAACAAAACCAAACTCTGCAATTTACCATCAAAATAATATGTGAGCAGACATTTGTTTGGACCCATAACTGTAGATGGCTTATAATTGGGGTGTTTGGTCATGCATTTTAAAAGTGAGTACTATAACTTTGCCACAGAACTGTAGATGCTATATAAGGACTATCACATATCGACCCGTTACTATGTATACTAAATAACAAAGTCCTTGAACTTCCATCCTGGAAGCGGTTATTACCATTTCAAAATGCAGTAAAATGAAACTGTCAATCGATTCATTCTAGCTAAAGTTCGATACTTTCAAATTTATATCCACTTATTATCCGATATGTGCGCTTCTTAGTATGATCATTTTGACTTTAATGTGCAAACCAGAATTACATCCAAACACCCTTTCATCTAAATATAGGCATAATTAAGCCCAAGTCTTTATGTTATATGCAAGTCTAAATATAGGCATGCAGATAAGTCATACCTGTTATTGAATTATTCGAGCTTAATTAAGCCCAAATCATAAAGACTTGTGAAGCTGGCGATTCAAGTTTGGGAATAGGCTAAGGTCGTCTAGTATGAGCTCGGATCAGCTATTTTCAAGCCATAGACGCAGTCAAATAAGATAACGCAATCTAGGAGGTAGGCAAACTCAGTCAAGAAAAAAAACGTTGAAGAAATACTGAATTAGAAATATGAGCAAATGGATAGAGAGAAACGCTTTGCATTTATCCACAGTTGTGCAAAAAAGAACCTTACAACTATTAGTCTAATCTGATTCAAATTTCAAAAACACAACACCACATCTAAAAAAAGAGCACACACCATACTAAGACCGTAAGTTTCACCTGAAATCCTTTCTTCATGACGTCAAAGGCATGGCTAACAATTTTGTAAACAAAATTATGTTTTTTGAACCACTTTAGAACCTATGTCAGTCACCAATCTAACATCTGAACCTAAGTGAGCATCAACCTTTTGACCCATTTGAAAATCATTTTCAACCTGTATAAAATATCTTAATTTGACTCGCTTTGTAACATGTCTACACAACCTATTTGGTAATGTTATATACGTGAAAATCACTGTTTAAGATTCATATATTTCATCATAATTAAACGCAAATCGAAACACCTCTAACATCCATTATACATAACCTTATTTGTTTTAAGTCAGGGACATGGATTCTACGTAAAGATATAACAACTTATTTCAATCATTGGTGATGTGATGACAATTACATTCAAAAAATCTTAGGTGGTATTATTGACATTTTTAGTATAAGTTGCCTATAGCTTTCTGACTTGCAAACATAAATGATAACAATCTCAAGTTATTAGTGTTTAAAAGTAACAAATTAACACATCAAACTAAACAACATAAGATAGATTAATACTTACAAATGTTTAGATGTGATGATTGAATTTAACCTGCATAATCAAAATAGAAAATTATAAATTGAATTGAACTTAATCAAATCAAAACCCTCCAATAATATTAGTCGAAACACAATTACATTACATTACATTGATATATCAAAAAAGAAAACAACACATCAAAATATTTGTATTATGAGATTTAAATCGAAACACTAAAAAACTTGAATAGATACTTATCAATTTTTGAGTGTGTATAGCATAGAACTCGCTGGAAATAAGAAAAGTTGTAGAACGAATTGAAATGATAACTGACATAGATAAATTCCAAATTGCAACACATAAATAGAAAAGCCTAAATATTAAAATTAAATTGATACTTACCAACGGTGTTTTGACTAAAAGTGTTTGGATCGATGTTTTGAATGGTGTTTTGATCGGTAATATGGTATAGATGATTTTGAATGGGTATGACTTTTTGTGGTTTAGTACTTTTGACATTAATGGGAGAATTGAATCTGAATATGGAAACTGATTAATGGAGCATGTAGGAGAAGAATACAGGCAATGAGTTTCTTTGAGTTTTTTGTATTTGTGATAGAGTGTCAAAGAAGCTTTAGTAGGTTGCTTTTAAGTACTTGTACTTACCAAAACATGAGATTGACATTAGCTTTTTTTAATGCACTTGACTTTGTTTTATTATATAAAATAGATATAACTGAAGTATCGATACTTTGGATTTTAAATCATCCGGTGTTAGCAATTTATAGGTTGTCAAGATCGGGATCCTACCCCAGATCGTTTTTGTCTTTGTAAGATCGAGATCGTAAGGTAGGATCGAGATCGTAAGATCCTACTATAATGTCATTTTCTTAATAGCCTTTCTAATATTATATAAATCTACAAATTATTATATATCATAAACACAAAATTATATAAATGTTTCATAGGAATGTTGT
>BQNB010170293.1:0-13691 GCA_026074375.1 Tanacetum coccineum | reverse complement strand
TAACCGGGTCGTATCAATTGGTGCTTTAATTGAGAGCTCTTGTTGAGAGGGCTGTCGATTTTGGGTTGTATCCTAGTAGCACCACTTCAAACCGGGTCGTATCAAATGGCTTGGTGTCTATAAAAAATCTCTTTTGTAAGAGTCAATGTTTGTGTAATTCTCTCAAGGCGTGAATAGTGGAACGATGCTACTTATAAGGCGGAATGTAGTAGTATATCACAATAGCTCGAGAGTATAACTAAAATGAAGAAATCGTACGGTATGTAGGTTACACATTTTTATATACACATAAGCGTCACAGTTAGAAAAGTATTACAGTAGTAAAACTTAAAAAAGTATCACTTAAGTAAAAAACAGTCACAACCTTCCCAAGTATTTTACCCATAAAAAAGAAATGTGTCGTATTTTTTACAGCGACATAAAAAGGATCGGGAATATTATTGACCTATTTGGGCACAAATCGGTTCTCATATTAAGGTGTTAGTAAAACCCTAAACACGCTTTCTAAACGTGTCATTGTACTATATACTAATCCTCGTGAAACAGTAGCCCAAAATCTGGTCCAAATCTGGCCCAAAATAAAAAAAGAAATTTTCAAAATGAACCCTCAACTTTTAACTATTTACGACTTAGTAAAAAAAACCTATAAAAGTAAAAAAAAATTCCTAAAACAGACCCTCGACTTTTAAATATTTACGACTAAGTAAAAAAATCTAAAATTAAAAAATTGTAAAAAAAAACCGCTTTACCAACACGTTGCATAAACAACGCAGCCCCCGTCGCAATGCGCGGGGTAAATTCCACCTCGTTAAAACCTCAAGCACAATGATACCTTTTAGAGCCTTCGGTGTGGTTATTTTGGGCCTTCACCACTCTTTTAGAGCCTTCGCCAACACACCACCACCCTTCGCCACTTCCTTCGCCACTTATTTTAGCCACTTCCCAACGCAAAAGACGACAAGAAAAAAAAGGGCTACAATTTTGTATCTGATTCTACCGTTCCCAAACGGCTAGAAATATAAAAAAAATGTATTTTTTTCACCCTTTTTATTATAGATATACACTTCCACTTCACTCTCTTAAACACAAAAATCACACAAACCTTCTAATATTTCTCTCAAAATCACAAAAAATATATCTCAAAATCCAAATGAGCAAGGGTATTTAACTAACCTTATGAGCAATCCCAACTCGTCATACCAACAAGAAACTGGCTCAAACCCATCTACACCATTGTCACAACACTCACAATCTTCGTCGTCATTCCAACAATATCCCGGTTTTGGTACGCAATATGGCCCGCCCTTACTGTCACCGGAAGAAATTTTCCGTCAACAACAACTAGCGTTTTTTAACCACCAACTCAAAAAGCAATTCCAAAATTTCCAAAAACAAAAAATTAATCCATTCCAAAATCTTCAAAAACAACCAGAAGCTTTTCAACAATCACAACATAAACCACGATTTAAAGAACCACAACCTCAACCACCCAAAGATAACCATAGGGGCAAACGAGCGACGGAACGAGCCACGGTAGATTTGGTCGATGAAGACGAGGAGGAAGAAGAGCATACTTGTCAGTGTGCGCGTTGGACACGTGACAAAGAAATTTTGCTAACTGAGTGTTGGATTGAAACCTCCGAGAACGGCCAAATCGGAGCGGACCGAAGCGATGATTCGTTTTGGGGACAAATTATAGATGACTTCAACAATCGTACCACCCAAGGTTATCGTACCAGACATATGCTCACGGGTAAATGGAGTAGGATCAACGGTGATTGCCAAAAGTTCAACGCTATTTACAAACATATTCAACGTAAAAGCGGGGAAAATAAGGCGGATCATATCGAGGCTGCAAAGATCACTTTTGCAGCTTAACAGCCGAATGGGAGAAAGTTTCAACTCGAGCACGCGTGGCGTATTTTAAAAGGTCACTCCAAATGGGACGCTCCGGAACCCTTTGATACGGAGGATCACACCGAGATTTTCGGGCCTGATACGAGACCTCGTCCCGCGGGCAAAACTCGACCCGCAAAAAAGACCAAATCTAAAATGACAGGGAGCAGTGGGAGAAGTACATCAGGCTCTATATCTGATTTTGTATCTGAGGATTTAAGGCGCAAATTACAAGCAGGAACATCCGCATACGAGGCAAAGAAACAAAAATAATTAGCGATGATGGAGTTTAAAAAAATAGAGTTTCTAACGATTGATGCCGATCAGCTGTCGGAACCTAAAGCGAGCATTATCCGAAGGAGACAAGAAATAATCATTGCAAAATATGTTCAATAGTGACCGGACAATAATCTAGTGTTTTATTTATCGTATATTTTTTATTGTATTTTTTCTCGTATTGTTTTTAAATTTTGTATTGTATTTTTATTTTCGTATTGTAATTTGTATTTTTATTTGAATGAAATAAATTTAGTTTGTGTGAAAAAATAGAAAAATAAATAAATTGGTAAGTGGTGGGACCCAAATGGCATGACTTTTTAGCCATGACACCTGATCCTCCTAGTGTTACAACCAATTGTAGTAACAATTAATGTCAAAAACATGTTAAAAAAATTTCATATTACACCACGTAGACACCAACTTTATATATATATATATAGTTTTAGATTTGTGCGATCACTGCATTGTGTGACTATGCTATTTTTGTGACACTTGACAAAAAGTTATAGAGTTACACGGTTTAGCAGCCACACAAATATAAAATTGAAAAAAATTGTCTCTTTTAACAATTTTGTAGTTCTTATTTTCCAATATTAGAAATGGCTAGTTAAACAAGGAACAATGAGTTCGCGCGTTACGGCGGAGCATTTTAATTTGCTCATATGTGCTACAAGTTAACAGTAGAGAATAACAGTTTTGGATATACAAATTCTTATGACAATGTAAATGACTAAATAATATTGAATTGATACAATAATAATTTCTGCAAAGACAAATGAAATTCTCATAAGTAAACAATCGTATGGTTTTAATAATATTTAAAGATGTAACATTAATATCAATCACACATCAATTTGAAAATAAAAAGAAATTCTAGAAAGAGAAAGAAGGTTTAGAGAAAGAAAGAGATGAAGAGAAAATGGAAGATTCAACTAGAGATAAATGTAAACCAACACCCTTCCTAGAGAGCTAGGAAGGGTATATGTATCATACAACTTGGGCCGGCCCCTATTGGGTTTTTAGCGGGCCTTCGTAGGCCGAACTAGACAACACATGTGCTTTAAGCCTGAAACTTAGGCCCATTAGCTTAAGTTATTCTAGTTAACTATATTAATCCTATACAAGGTTTGAGAATATTAATAAGCATAACTTTACTAAAAACTAAGGCTAACAATCTCCCTCTAAGGGGTGGTCATTGCACATATGGCTTCACTTTTTGTGACGTCTTGAATCTTGGAACCTTATATTTTTGGGAATTCTTTTGCAGTTCCTTTTGCATGCTTGTGATCTTGGATCTTGACCTTTATCTTGATATCTTTGACTCTAATCTTGATATCTTGATCTTTTAGCCTTGAGATAATCTTGGATACTTGTTGACTCGAACACTCCTTAACCAACATACTCATACTTTGACATCACTTGAAGGTTGACAATCTTCCTTAACATAGACCTTGTGACTTGATCTACTTATAATCATGCACTTGATGTTCTTTGAGAAAGGTTCTTGTTTGTCAGAGCTTGCGAAAGTGTATATTTGAAATCCAGAGCTATCTTCAAGTCTTGATTGATGCATTTAAATGTATCCTTGAACTTTGAGTATGAGCATATGGCCTTGACTGCGACTCAGCTGGAATGTGGTAGTTACGCCATCGACTAACCTTGCATGTTTAAGTTAGTGATAAACAATAGATATGGATGAATATTTCTTTGTCATTTCGTCTATCTTAGGTTGCGATAACCACCGGTTCCCCGTTTTACAGTATAAATACTGTAAATGTGTTCACGGTTAATTCAAAGTGAATCCTCCTGTAAAGGGTTCAAGATCAAGTGTTGGATTCTCTAATGCATAAGAATTAGATTCACCGTACTTGCTAGTTCTCATTACCGGAACATCAAAGCAGACATCACGATAAGAGTGAATTAGTTAGTTACTATCTGACTGATTGAGACGTCAATACGTGTTCAGTCTTCCCATGCCCAGATGCCCTTTTGAGGTTGCCACAATGAACATGAGATCGACCTCATTAACACTAAAGTTCTTAGAAGTCTAAAGAAAAAAACTAATTTGAAAATCAGTTGACATGTTAATGAATAAAGAGTTTTTAAACACATCAAAAGTTTTATATTTTCAAAAACCATCCGTTAATTCTCATTAATTCACATAGTTTATATTTGCGTCTGTGTTAGACTCTTGTACAACTTATGTTCTTGATGATGAACAACAAGTGTATTTAGAATTGTGTCCTAATGAGATTTATTGATTGAGCTCGTTGGCTCTAGACTTTATAAGTGCACTTTTGTTATTTGGTGATCAGAGGCTGGAGCAAACTGCCACCTTTTCAATATCTACGATCTCGAAGTAAGATAGTCGATAAAAGCGTGTTGTACTCAGTGAGAAATGAAACAAACTTCTTTTGAGACCTGAGTAGCTGGGAGGGTTGTGCCTTGCATCATTAGGTCCATGATGACTTGTCTTCAATACCAGAATCAGCTTTGTGATTACCGACAGATTATGCATTGACCTGGTTTTTGCCTAAATGAATATATGGCTTCTTTCTTTAGACCATTTATCCTTTCAATTCTTTTTCATTCTTCAACCCCTTCAATGTTAAACCAACGCGTCCTCATTATCACCATGTTGGGATTGTTCTGGTGATAACTCATGCCTTGGATAACATTCTTTCCAATCTCACTTTATTCCTTTTTCAATCATGCCCAAGGACTTCTACTCTATTTATTAGAGTGTCCCTGGATAGATCCCTCCGGTTCTGGCTGGATCATGAAACATAATACCTATCCATAACCGCCTTATGTCTCATTGATTATCATCAGTTGGTCGGTCTTTGGGTATTATCATTGTATCCATAAAGCCATTTGAAAAATCAGTCAACGTGTTTGAGAAATCATTTGATACACATTAAAGTTTTTTTGTTTCACTAAAAAGCTCCCCTACACATATGCATCATATTATGAAATGCGAAGTTGGGAACGTACTTATATTCAAAAGATCTTATCCGACTTGGGCCATATTGAGCACATTTTATTCACTATTCTACCCCTTAAAATTACATATGTGGTTGTAATTTTTGATTTAACAAGTGAATTAAAATACAGGTTAATGTACATTGATCCACTTGTAGAATGACCGAGCATTGGGAAAATAATGTTGCATCCTGAATGAACCACTTGTAGATAATTTTAAAATTTATGCTCCCCCTCAAAAATAGATTAGAGTGAAAACTTATAGTGGAGTTTGTTGAACACACAATTTTAAAATATTTTGAATATTTCTTTTGAAAATATCTTGAAAAAATTGTGCTCAACATGAAAATGATTTTTAATTTATCTTATGAAATATCATTTCCTTAGTACTTCTCTTTAGCATTCAAAACTTTGAATGTTTATATGACTTTTCTTAAGACCGAGAAGATATGGACTTCTCGTTGTTGAAGAATAATGTAAATAAATGAACATTTTCATTTCTTTGAAAATCTGAGTTCTTAGTTGACATTTACTTAGAAATCGTATATTTTGAGCATACTTTTGAAAAGTTTTTGATAAGAATGCTTGAAAATCAAAAGATTTCTCTTCTTTTGAAGATAAAGCACACTGAGGCGTACACTTTTATTTTCTTTAAAACTAAGTTCTAATCAGAAGTAATCAGAAATCATAGAAAATTTAGAGAAGACATGTTTTGAAAGATTTTAGAAACTCTCGCTCGAACTTTATTTACATTCCCATGTCATTATTAAACGACATTTCTAGGGACGTAAATATTATCAATTTTCGAGAGACATATCGAAGAAGAATATTATTGGTGTTTTTGAAATTTTTTGATTTTGTATTTTGCTTTTATGGGTTTTATAATTTTATATTTGGTTTTATGATAGATATTTACATAGTGAAATATTTTAAACACACAAAGAAGATACGAGAGAATGTGTTCAAAAACATTAAGACTTGGTTTTAAAGGCTCCTCCTCGAAAATTGATGCACTTATAAAAAATGATTCGACTTTTAAAAGTGTCATGAGAAGGGAGTTGATGACATCAAATAATGTCTATTTTATAGCATCATTTTTCCCATATAAATTGCTCATTCTATATTAATTTATGCATGAATTGGTACTTAATTGCTTATATTTGTTATTTCCAGTAAATACGGATCAATTGATGAAGTTTAACTAAAAGGCGCGCATTTTGGAGCTTAAACGAAGAAATCAAGAATCTGTTGTTCTGACAACCTATACGCCGTATCCATCAAGAAAGATACGGCGTATCTACGCCTGAACTTCACAAGAAACCACGAAGATATAAAGACCAATACACCATATACATGAAGACTCATACGCCGTATCCACTGGCGGTTCATGAAAGATTCTGGAAGATATTTATCGTGGTCCCCACTCCGAGAAAACCCTAATACGCCGTATTGATAACATCCAATACGGCGTATCGACTGAATTCTAAAGGCTATAAATACCGAGCCCTAAATACGAATTTAGTGTGCAATTTGTATACCAAAGACTGAGAGAAAGGCAGTAACCACCAGATTCGATTTTTAGAAGAAAAGAGGAGAAACGAAGGTCTTGCAACGCCTTTCAATCCATAGGAAACCCTTGTATTTTCTTATACTCTTAATATACGTTCGATTGTTGGTATCATTCATTAACTTGGTTAGGTTACCTTAGTTGTTAGTATATCAACGTGTATTCTTTACAATGGCTATTGGCTAATACCTTTAAGTATTAGCCATGATTATAATAGTTTAATGTTTGGTTTATGTTTATTCTGATTACTTCTTGTAAATTGTGTGTTGTCTTATGTTTATCAATTTATACTTGTTTATGTGCTTAAGTATGCGACCTATCATTCAATTGGGTCTAGAAAACAGACCAAGTGGACTAGATACCGGGATAGCTCTCCATATTGCGATTTATATATCTAGAGCAATAGTATCACAAGTAACGTGCTGTCTTTATTCATGGTTTAGTGAACAAGTTGGACTAGCAGGTGACCTAGGATCAACAAGTAACGTTCTGATTCCTTAGGTAAAGATTTGGACAAGTGGACTACTAGTATATAAATAGCCGTTAAGCAATAAGTTAGTAAAGTCTCCTTGAGCTAGGATTCGAAAAGATCACCATTATTGTTTCCTAAGATAGATTATAAGAAACCGCGAAGAGGTTTATGCGGATTTGGTTAATTATGACAGAATTGCCAAGTCTGGGTCTTAGGAAGAAGTACCGCGTAAGTCTAGAAATGATATATCAACAATGAGACAGGACAATCATTGCACTTATGAACTAAAGCCAGCATTATATTTGATTAAACATGGTTAATACGTTTTCCTTACATAAGGTTTGATCACTTCTCATCTTCTAACTATCAAATTTGTATATGTTATTCGCCCTATCTCAGTCTAGGTAAACCCAAACTCGTACCAGTCTCTTAGGCTGAAAACCCTTTTTACCATTAGTTTAGGTTTAACTTAGGTATAACTTAGAATAACTTAGGACTAACTTAGATACTGATAATTAAGTTTTAACTTTCTCGCTCTTAGTAATTGACACCCTACTTACCAACGAATCTACATCTGATCGGGTACACTGCCCGTTAGTGTTGTTCTTAGGTTTAGTCGGCAAAATATAAATAGTAAAACTTGATAACAAATAATACCTACGCACAACGACACATCAAGTTTTTGGCGCCGCTGTTGGGGAGTGAAATTGTTTAATTCTTATTTATTAGTATTTTAACTTATTTTAATTTAGATTAGTTTGCAGTGTATATTATTGCATATTGTGTTTTAAATTTTCTGCATTGTTTTTCTTTTTCGTTACTGTTCTGATCGAATAATAGATACAACGTATTCAGTACATTGAATACGGCGTATCCACCTTTCGACGCAGATACAACGTATTCATATTCAACAGATCAATACGGCGTATTTAGTCAATTGAATACGGCGTATCGATCATCTGATACAGCAGCAGATTGTATTTTTCGTATTCAGTTCTTGTTATAGTTTTCTAAGTTTTCTTTCTTTGGAGCCTATCCTACTGATAATTTATCCTCTGTTTCAGGAGTGCATGACTAGGAGTTCAACCAAATATCTCGTTACACCTTTCGAAGAACGTAAACGAGTATTTCATTCAACAAGGAAGCTTTTCAAGACACCGAGTCTTGATTATTCAAGTTTACCGGAATTCAATTTATTTTCTGATCATAAAGATCAGTCTGAAGAAGAAGTTACAAAAGCAATGGGGGAACCAACTATGGAAGGATACATGATGAAGACCCAAGAAGATTATGGATCAGGAATTGCTAGGCCTAAGTTCGATGATAAGGCCCACTTTGAATTGAAGGGACAATTTCTTAAAGAACTACGTGATAATACTTTCAGCAAATCAGATAATGAAGATGCCAATAAACACATTGAGAAGGTTCTTGAGATTGTTGACTTATTTCACATACCTGATGTAACAGATTATCAGATAATGCTTCGAGTTTTCCCTATGTCGCTTACTGGAGCCGCAAATCGATGGCTAAGAAACAAACCAGCTTGTTCAATTGATACTTGGGAAACTCTTAAGAATAAATTCTAGAGCAAATACTGTCCACCGGCCTGAACTGCTAAAAAGATGGAAGAAATCAATAACTTTCAACAAGAGCCCGATGAAACTCTTTATCAAGCTTGGGAGCGCTTGAAAGAACTATTATTAAGATGTCCTCAACATTACTTAACGGATATGCAGGAAGTGATCTCATTTTACAAAGGATTGGATGCATCTACTAGACAAATTCTTAATTCTAAGGGTGCCATACCATCTATGAAAGCTGCTGATACAAAGAAAGCCATCCAAGATATGGCCGATCATTTTCAAAAATAGCACAATGAAACATCTACTAGGACTAGAAGTACTGATACTTCTGATGGATTAGCTTCTATTCAAGCTCAACTAAACAACCTTGGAAGGGAAATCAAGAAAGTAAATGAAATAGTGTATGTTGCTCAAGTAGTTGTGAATCATGTAGTAGACCGCACTACACTAAGGATTGTCCACTAAAAGAAGGAAAAACACTTGAGGAAGCATATTACACTCAGTTTGGGGTGCCATTCCCTCAAGGAGGAATATATAGAGCAACTACTCTAGGATTCTACTAAAGAGATAGTGAAAATCCTTCATATCAAGAGCGAAGACAAATAATGGAAGAATCGCTGAGCAAGTTTATGGTTGAATCAGCAAAGAGGCATGATGTAAACTCTAACTTGATCAAGGAAATTCGAGCTGCAACAGATGCTGCTATTAGAAACCAATGAGCCTTGATCAAGCCTGTGTGATACGCTTATCGAGCCACCAGAACATGATGCAGTTTTTTAAGCCAAATCGATCAATAATTCCTTTCCCAAGTCGATTGATTGATGATAGTTATGAAGAAAAGGAGGCACTGAAGAGTTTACTTATGGGTAAGCCGATAATGGGATACCAAATCTAAGCACCAATGAACGTGCCTGCCTCAGCTATTCTTGAAGATGCTCTACCTCCAAAGGAAAAAGACCCAGGAAGTTTTACTATACCTTGTTATATCAATAATATTTGTTTTGAAAAATCCTTAGCTGACTTAGGAGCTAGCGTAAGTGTTATGCCTTACTCAACCTTTACCAATCTAGGATTAGGTAAATTAACTCCTACTAAGTTAATAATTGAATTGGTAGATAGAACAATAAAACGTCCTAAGGGAATAGCGGAAAATGTATTAGTAGGTATTGATAAATTTGTCCTCCTAGTAGACTTTATAGTTTTAGATATGCCTGAGAATATTAAAGTCCCTTTGATCTTATGAAGACCATTCTTGTATACTGCTCACGACTAAGATTGATGTGTTTAAAAGAAAAATTACCGTAAAAGTAGGGGATGACAAAATTGTGTTTAAAAATAATAATCCTACTAATAGCATTATTAGTAGAGTTTATGCATTAGGACTAAGGGAACAAATGGAACTTGATTTGGAAGCTAGGCTAATAGGAGAAGCTTTAATTTTGAATAGATCACTTGACCTGACTTATAGAGACTATATCAAACTAAATGATCTAAATAAACCATTAAAGTTTAGGAGAAATCAAGTAGAAGAATTGGGTCCAACGATTGAGGATGGTGAAGTAATTGAGAAACCCATAATTGAGGTGACTAAAACTAGGAATGATGATGAAGAGATTGAGGGAATTAATGAATACCCTATTTTTGTGATGTTGATAGGAAGATCCATATTGATTATGCTTATAACTTACAGTTTTCATGCATGATAGGTTTTGAACATATCAATGCCAACTTTTTCCCAATTTTATCAATCAATAGTATGTCTAAAAAGTTCTTTAACTCTATAATGAAAGATAAAATTGAATTTAGGGGGGAAATGTTGTGGGAGCCTTTATGAATGTGCCTATTTTTGTCAATTTTTTTCCTGTTGTAACCAATTTTGCAGTCGTTGAAAATATGGATGCTTATAGTGATGAAGGAATAGGTGATGTGATAGTTGGAAAACCATTTTGTCGAGAAATTTGTGTCAAGGCAAAGAGGTTTGATGGAATGATTACCATTTACAATGGTAACGCCTATGGTACTTATCATATGGATCGATCACATCCGGTTTAAACACCTAACTAATAAAGCACACTTAACAAGATGCTACCATTTCTATAAAGAAAAAGTGCAACGGTGACCGAGCTAGTGGAAATTCGCACCCATACCAAAAGTTTAAAAGTTTCTACAAAGGAGTCTTGAACTTAGGTACCGAATACATAAGGGATGAGAAGATTGACGACTGGCTCATACGTGGACACGTGAGCATTCATGAGATGGAGTGAAAAGTTAAAGACAAGTATAACTTAAAGACTTTGCTGTAAACAAAAGTGCTAGCCCGAAGACAACCTAGAATGTAATTTACCTTTTTATCGGGTCTGTCTTTCCAGACTGTCGATACAGTGTATCCAAACTCAATGGATACGTCGTATTAACTTTCTAGACGTTATCCAGTTTTTAATTTTCTACACTTTTTAAACTTTATTGTCAGTTCAGTCTATAAGGCGTATTCATTAAATGAATACAACGTATTAGATGACTGACCCGTATCCAAATACTTTTTACAGGTCTTAATACGACGTATCCTAGTTTACGGATATAGCGTATCGACTTCTTGTACAGTTTTAGGTTTTTATTTTGATTTCTAACCAGTCGAATACACAGAGATAGAATTTGCAATTGTTTTCTTATGCTTAATACATGACCTTCTGAGCGAAAAGACGAATTTGGTGGAATACTTATTTTTGGGAATTCATGTGTGTTGTAGTCATGCTGGTATTCAGACGCATTTACAACACACATTCTTGCTCATAAACGCAACATAGAGGATCATACCGAGCAAATCCCAAGGGAGTTTCTCGTTCTAATTCTTTTAATTCCTTGTTTTTAATTTTATATTTATACAACGATGTCGTTGTATATCTCAAGTGGGGGGGAGAAGAATTAAAATGCTTACTTGTCCATATTTTTACATCAATATGCCTAATTTACGTCAAAAAAAAATAATTTTTTTAGCATGTTTTTGTGATATTATTAGTTTCATGACACCGCACACATAACCCTTGTTAGATATTGTGAGAATTTAGCCTTATCCGTTTTCTAATGTTTACCTAAATTCCACAAAAATATGAGTGTGCCAATGATGTTGTAAACTTTAGAACTTGGCTTGGTATATCTATTCAATACCACAATAATAAACACTATTTTTAATAGATGGAGTGACATTTTTAAACTGGTAAATTTCTAGGATTACACCAAAAAGCCTATACATGTTGTGATATTAACTAACTACACTGGTTAGTTAACTCTCGTATAAACCCTTTTGTTTACTATCATTTTTGAGTAAGATACCCCTAGAAAACCTAAGCCATTCCTTACACCAAATTTTGTTTCGTTATACCTTTACACTTTAGCCTACCCTATTAGATTAAGTCCTTAATCGGTTGCTAGTCGCTTTTGTGTAAAGTATTGTATTTCCTGTGCCGCAATGCATATTTTCTATCTCTGGTATGGTAGGGAAATTGCACAATGCAATTGGATACGTGTGTGAATTTTCTATCCAGTTAGGTTGGAAAATTATACAATGCAATGGGAAAATGTGAAAGTAGTAGTTTTTTAAATTTTTGAGTGTTTACAACTTTCACTAGTATCTTCGGATATTAATTATCCAGATTTATCGTATTCGTGAGGTGGTAAAATTTTACACCGTAGTTCATTTTTTAGTATTGGTTTAAAAAAATTCAAAAAAAACAGAAAAAAAAGATTGAGAGAAAAAAAGTAAGATTTGTGAGATAATCAGTTTGTCTAAGCTTAACCGATATTATTATTTATGATAACTGATTATTCGTTGGTACGTGTTATAAATCAACGATGTAAAGTCTTGTTGTATGTTATTTTTAGTTGGTCGCAGTTATAAACCAACTATGTACTTTTTGTATCAAGTGGTAGATATCATCACTAATGTTGTATAGTATGTATATTATGTATGATTGGGAGTTGACCGTTATGGGAACGCCAACTAAGGGTGTTTTTGTTGAACCATGATCAAGACATTTATGTCTATGATTTTGTGTCTTTTTCATGGGGATGGTCGGGAAAGTAACTAGCAACGTTGTTCCTTATTTGTTTGGACTTAATCTATTTGTTTTGTTCTTTTTATTTAACAACAGTGATTTTCCCTTTCCTAATCTCTAACCTTTGGTTTGCTCGAATGAAGATGCGAGAAATCACATGTATCTATTGCATCGTTATGGATGTGTATGTGTGATTTTGTCCGCCTTGTTGGTGTATTACTGTTGGTAAAGGATTAGAAGATTCCATACCCTATATTGTTCTTTATCCTAACCTTTGGTTTTACTTGAATGGGGATATGAGCAATCACATATGTCTATTCCATCGTTATGGATGTGTATGTGTGGTTTTGTCACCTTTTCTGGAATATTGGTATCGATAGAGATTGGAAAGAATGATCAACGCTTAAGCCTGAACCAAATTTACCTTTTTAAACTTGTTATTCACTAGCTTTAGTGGTGGAGATGTGTATCCTTGCCAAGCTTATGATAGAATACCCGTCACGACCGAGTAATTGAGCAAATTAGTTACATGTTACCAAATAGATTAGTTGAGTGATTTGAGTGTTTTCATTTTCCTACTTCGTGAGGTGTTTGATTGTGTACTAGTAATTAAACGAAAAATTGCTTAAAGGAAAAATTTTAAACCTTAGTTTGGGATATATTTTCATAAGTTTTCTGAAGTCTACTTAAGGACAAGTAGGATTCAAGTAGGGGGATATTTGATGACATCAAATAACGTCTATTTTATAGCATCATTTATCCCATCTAAATTGCCCATTCTATATTAATTTATGCATGAATTGGCACTTAATTGCTTATATTTGTTATTTGCAGTAAATATGGAGTAATTTATGAAATTT
>BQNB010170292.1:0-13691 GCA_026074375.1 Tanacetum coccineum | reverse complement strand
TAACAAATATATTCGAACCTGTGTTGAAGAATACAGATACTCGAGACGTCGAGATGAATGTATGTTCTGATGATTCGTGGTTATGCGCACTTTACGTTATGTATTACGAGTTACATGTTTTCATCACCAAAATATAAAGAGACCGTATAAATTAAAGGGCTAATCCTCAAAATAATCATCATATTTGTCACAAAATATTTTTATAAACATCGAATAGAAAAATAGCTACTGTAGACATTAATGTTGCTTTTTTGTCCTTTTCTGCCATTTTGTGACATTTTAGCCCCTCTCGGATAATAGGAGTTTTAAAATTTTAAAGGGAAAAAATGTTACAAAATGACAAAAAAGCCACATTAATATCTACATAAGCCATTCTTTTTTTCAATGTTTATAAAAGTATTTTAGTATAAGTATGATGATTTTTTAATGATTAGTCATAAATTAACTATCGTGATATTTGCACTAACACGTATATGGATGGTTGGGGTGGTGGATTATTGTAGATCTGGTGGTGTTTATGAGTTGTTGTGGGTGGTGGTTGCGTGGTGTGATGGAGCTTGGGTAGTGGTTGCGTAATTTTGAGGACCTGAGTTGTGGGTGGTGGTTGCGTGGAGTGACATAGCTTGGGTGGTGGTGGTTGCGTGGTGTGACGGAGTTATTGAGGATCTGAGTTGTTGTGGGGTGGTGGCTGAAGTCTTGGGTTATGGTGGTTGGAGTTATGGGTTTTGGTGGTGGTGAGTCGTATGTTTATTTTTAGTGATGATGATAGTGGCTAGAGTTATGAGTTGTGGTGGTGCATTGGCGGCGTGACAACAGGTGGTTGGCCGGTGACAATGTTGTATAACGAAGAAGATAAAACTGAAAGAAAAATGTCTAAAGGTTTGACCAAAGAGAGTTTGACTTATAAAAAAGAGGGTAGTTAAGAATTAAAGTGAGTATTTTTTTTAAAATTAAAAATAAAGTAGAAAACTGTGTTAAAGTGAGAAAGACAGAAATAACCTCGCGTGCAAGGCACATGAAAGGAGTTATCGAAGAAAGATAACTGAATTGAAGGATAAGGATGAATGATGTTACATAGTTTTATTATAAGGATCAACTAGACAATATAAAAAAGATAGAGCCCCAATCAAAGATTTGACTCAAACAATAGGGACGAACGATGTAATTTACTCTAATCATAATTTAAGACAATATTTTTATTAAGCATTGATATAATTATGTAGATTTGTAAATTTGTATAATATTACAAAGAATATTAAGTAATGACATTATCACAAGATCTTAAGATTTTTATTCGATTTTACGATCTCGATTTTGCAAAGACAAAAATATCCTGAATAACATTCCGATCGTAAAAACCTTGATCGTAAAAACCTTGATCCGTATCTTCTAGCCTATCATCATTCTTTTATTTAATACAAATGTAACTTGTCGTTCAAAATATGACTAAATTTTTTGTTACCGACATGGACTTTTCCCTTCAAGCAAAAGAAAAAATATACAACTACTCAAAACCTAAAGGGCACTAAATGAAAATGTAGCAAACCCACACTGCATATAAAATATACTCGCTCAGATTCTGTTTCGATCTCAATTTCATTCCCACACAAACATCAAATGGCACCCTCTCACATCACCTTAACACTCTTCCTCTTCATCGTAGCAGGTAACATTTGCCATCTTAGATCTTCAATTCCATGTAACATGCCCAATGTTTTCTTGCAGGGCCGTCTCAAACTGTCGAAAACCTAAAGCGAATTCTCAAAATGAGGCCTCAAAGGCCAAAATACGACACTATTACTTTCTTTATGAAACTTTAGTTTTGCTAACCTATTTATTTTTGTATATAACCTAGTTTTGCTTTAGCTGCTTTATGGTTAAGACCGCCTGTTTTCTTGTCGTTATCTCGTACATGACTCAATATATTTTTGTTTGTAAAACAGTATGTGCTAGCGAGGATATTAAGGTGACTCGTAATACGTTCACCGGGTTTCGACCCACGAAGCTTTTCGTATTCGGAGACTCTTATTCGGACACTGGAAATAACCCCAAGTCGTTAGCGAGTTCGTGGAAAACGCCTTATGGATTCACTTTCCCAGGAAAACCTGCCGGGAGATATTCCGATGGACGTGTTCTCACCGATTATGTTGGTATGTTTTGGTTACTATTAGACACACTTGTCACTTTCTTAATGCACTGTGTCAAAATATAAAGAATTCCCACGTGTCTTTCCTAGTTTATAGAAAACTTGTTTATTGGTATTATGATTACTTATTTTTTTTTTTATCGTTGTAAAATGTAATTTGGTAATCAGATTTATTATGCTAGAATACTCAAAGGTGATAATATTACTCGTAATAATAAGATAATAACTTCTTAAATTTAATGCCAAATCTTTGATAATAATTTAAGGGTCTCTTCATATGCCTTTTTAACGTTTAAAATTTCCTTTTCTTTATAATTCGAAATTTCATTGTTTTTTTTTCATGTCGCTTAATCTAAAAAGAATAGACAGACAAATAATGTTGATACACTTTTCATTCAATATGCAATTATGTTTTTTTATAAGTATGAGATTTTGTTAGCATTTTGTAAAGATATGTGTGAAATTATAAGATTATGAAATAATTTTGAAGGATTATACTGAAGTATGATTTTGAAACGAAAACAAAAAGATATGGATGAATTGTGCCCAAATGCTCTAAGGTTAGTTACAAGGAGTAAATGAATAATAGCTACTATCTTGCATGCCTTTACTAGTTGCTACCCAATTTTGAAAAGAAAAAAATCAGTGTATGCAGTGCTGCCTTTGGCTATAATCCTATGCTAAAGTTAGTAGTAATAAAAACAGCATTAATCAAACAACACAGTAACGTTTTGTTTTGTAAGAGATATTTAAGACCGTCTTTGTCCCATAATAGCTTCTGAATAGTCAAAGTCATACACACATTAATTTCAGGATTGAAATATGGAGTAACTAATTGAGATCTCATATAAAATGTGTTGATATTATATTTACAAGTGAAGCCAATCAAGCAAAACTCAAACGGTCTTGATAATTTAAGGGAGTGGATATAGATACCCTCTAAGATAGATTTTAACACCCCACTTATTTTTTCTATCTATTTTTACTTTTTTATTTATTAATAATTTTGTTTTTTTTAAAACTACGTAAAAGAAAGTACGAAATATAAAATTTAACAAAGTAATTAAAAAACAAAAAGTACTAAACAAAAACTGATAAAAATTTGTCTAGTACCGTTAATAGATGTGGTAAAAAGTGGGTCTTACGGTAAAAGGTTGGGTGTGAGGTATGCATAACAACACCACTAATTCAATTCACATAATCATTTAACAGCAATAATCTAGCACTATCTGCCTGTTATATCAAGACATACATGATTATGATACTATGACAAAGTATACAGATTCTTAGATTGAAATAAAAAGATTATACTATAAATATAGGAAAATGACTTTGATCTTTTTAGAGAGTGTTTATATGATTCCCTTTGCCTATGTAACTATAATTGAAGTACATCTATATAGTGGTCGAGTGAGTGGACTAATATCATTCCTCACCCCACTTTATGTTTCTGCTTTTGCTTTATTTCTTTATTTAATTTAAGAATTTACACTTATGAGCTTTTAGTTCTTGGTCTTGTGTGATGATATATCAGTATGATTGACACATATTTCCTTGAAACCTATCATGATCATTTATAAAGTTGTCTTGGCCTTTAGCTTTTGCTCTTTTATCATCATATATCAGGCCTACACTTTTGATGATTTATGTTTGACCCCTTCAACATATATTGTGGGGGCAAATGACAATATAATGGACACTTTTATCCGTAACCTACTAACATGTGTGCATTTTCTTTCCTTACCTTTTAAGCCATACTATATTTTGATGTACTTGCGGTCTTGCGGATATAGTGTTAGGTATGCTTATGTCTTTTCACATAATCTTATAAATAGCCTTAAGTTTCTAATTAAATTGATATGATAGTTCTAATTATGGAATTAACGCTTAATGTTAGTTACTACTTTGCTTTCTTTCTACTCCCAAACTCGACAACATAGTATGCACTCAATGATAGATAAGCCATTAAAACGGCAAATGGATCAACGGACTGAACAAATACAACCAAATATAGCATACCACCAAGTGTATTGCACCTATTGAGGGTTTTAAGTTGTCGTTTTCATAAATTTCAGGTACTAGAGTGTAGTTTTACCATTGTTTATGTGAATGTGCTCATTCATTAAAAAATATATCCAAATGCAGTGAGGATTAGTGTAACTTTACCTTTGTGTGATGCGGTTACCCATAAAAAGAAAAAGAGAAAGCAAAAAAGCTTGCTTTTGTGAGTATGTATAAAAATTCTAGTGCCACAATGGCCTGTGCCAGCCTTAAATTGTCACCCTTTATAATAAATCTAACTTTTAATTTGTTATTATAGTGCCTTCCATCTTCTATGCACATCATCAATATTCATATTCCAAGAAAAATCCTTATAATATGTAGAGATACCATGTACAATGTACTTAAGCTAAACACATATCAGCTTTTTGACCTTTGAAGTTGTTCCATTTGACATAGAAATATAGAATATAATACTTTCTAAGTAAGCATGGTAGTGACTAGATAACACATGAGTAGCAAGCATGCAAGGTAAAATTGAGACGTAGACAACCCTACCCCTACCAAAGGTAGAGAGGGGAGGTTGAGACGTAGACACCCTACCCCTACCAAAGGTAGAGAGGCTGCTTCCGGTTCTATCAAAGGTAGAAAAGGACATCCGGCCTTGTAGGGGGTGAGGATTGAACCCTTGACCTCTGTCTCCAAAGGCATGGGTGTTAACCACTTGATCCAACCCTACTCTTAGAAATATAGAATATAATACTTTCTAAGTAAGCATGGTAGTGACTAGATAACACATGAGTAGCAAGCATGCAAGGTAAAATCTTATTTGTGATTATATAAACAGCTGATTGCGCTTTTTTAAGCAAATTAAAGACTTCTAAGTGTTCAAATTGAGTGAAAACTGCTTATTCTAAGGCGAAACTTTTTATTTCTGATAAGCAGTCTGGACTGCTAATTTAAAACCATTAGGGTGATATAAGTTGTTTCTAGTGCGGTGATTATCATCTTTTGCCTAATACACACAAGATGTTTAGATAAGCAATTTTAAACTAGCCATAAATCGTTAAATTACATTCTTCATTTGATGAAAACTTTTGAACCGATAATAAGTTTGAACTTATGCTACATGGTAACGAGTCAATTTAAAGAACATCGCATGGTTACATTGCAAATTAATAGGACATGCGCATATACTTAAATGTTATGTAATTTGCAGCCAGGTTTATGGGTATCAAGTCTCCATTGCCGTATCGAGTGACAAAATATGCACCAAGCAAGTTGCGGGCTGGAATAAACTTTGCTTTTGGTGGAACTGGGGTCTTCGACACTGGCAATTTTCAACCAAACCTGACAACCCAAATTGGGTATCTTCAAGGTCTAATCAAAGACTCGGTCTACACAAAGCGGGATTTAAAGTCATCTTTGGCCATGGTTACCGTTTCTGGCAATGACTATTCGGCTTTTACAGCTTCTGGTGGCTCGCAACAGGTAATTGGCCTAACATACTTCATTTACTGCCAGATAGGATAGTGACTTCATGCATATATGCTCAATATTTTCTAGGAACTGTTCAGAATTTTATAAACTAATAAAGGTAGTACATGAACAATTAGTATGCACATATCGACTAAAGTACAAACCTAACCAATCCATCAACAGGCGAAAACTCATTATGAATCCCGGGTGACTGTAAGAATACAAACATGACTAAATTATAAGAGTAGCTAGTAAAACTGAAATTTCTTGATACCAAAATAAGATTCAAGTAACACAATTTTCTTGTAGCATATTGGTTTTGATATTGACAGTAAATTCATCAATGTGGCTCAGCTTTCAATCTAATAAATGTGGTTCCAAATCTGTTGACTTTAGAAAAAATTTATTGGTGATGTTTTTGCTTTTAACTAGACCAAGTGTTCTTATAATTAAGAGGATAACTGAAACCAATTTCATTATTGGGAACTTGGTTATGCATTTAATTAACATCAAAGTTACATAAAAAACATTCATGTTTCATCAAAGTTTCATGGAGGGTTAGAATATTTTTGTTTGCTTGTTATAATACACTAACCCGATGCAAAATATTTAACACATGGTGCATAGTTTGCATCTAATTTTAGATTTGTTGATTGTGTAGAATCTTCCGGCATTCATTACAAGTGTTGTCAATCAAATGACCATAGACTGCTTGAGAGTATTCACTTGATCGCTCGGCACTACACGAGTGTTGGGAACACCTTACAGCCTGTTGGATGCCTCCCCAACTGTCAGTCCTTCTGCCTACCCCAACATGCAACAAACCCAAAATTCTTTTTTAAATAACCAGTTTTCACAACCAGCTGTTGCAGCTGGCCTTGACGACACTAAACAATAACACCAAGAAATCTACTTTTCTTCCTCTTGATCTTTTTACCTCCTTCAACACAGTGCTAAAAAACAAAGGAGATATTACAGGTAATTAAACATTTAAATACTGAAGAATGTAAATATTTCAAATCATTCTTAAAGAAAAGTGGACGTGCTGGATCTAATTAAACAATGGGCTCATACTTTTTTTTTTCTACTTGCCCGAGCTTTTACGCTTAAAGAAAACCTTTCGGCCCTTCCAAGAGAAGCAAGAGTAAAAACAATTAGCTAAGTCTCAATGTTCCGCTCTCAATCTGAGAACGCCGTTCCAACTACTCGGCCGCCGCACGCCGTCATATCAATCCAGAACCAGCCCGCACCATACCATACCCCACTTTTCCATCCCGCTCCCTCCCCAACGTAACACCTAGGCCCCGCTCCTATTCGCCCCCCGACATCTACTATCCCGCGGATGATACCACATATTTCTTATACCCTACTCCTCCAGTGGTATTTCATGTGAATCTGTTGTATAAGGAATACTCCTGCCTACAGTTTGATACTCCATTGAAGCCAGTTGTACGGCCACAACATACACTGCTAGCTGTGGAAGTCTTGATGGAAAATTGGAAAGCCAATTGTATACGGTTTGTAGTTGGAACCTGAGTCCCATGTTCTTTACTGGGAAACGGTTTTGCACCTAACCAAGCTGGATGGCGTGCAGCTGTATTCTAACCTTTATTCGGTTTCCTTGAGTCAATTTTATTTCTAGGCTTTGTTAGTGTTTGGTGACTTTCAGTGTTTTTGTCAGGTCCCATCTTTAGGGACCTGATTGGGTGCCGTTTGGTGTAAGATGGTGCTTCTTAGTTTGTACTGTGAAAATTTGATTTTGTAGATTTTGGTCAGGATTGATAGGAATATATAAAAGATGCTGGGTGCCCATAGTGTGTCATTAGACGATGGGATTAGAGATCTATTCCAGGTATTGACAATATTGGTAGTCGGCTGTTTTAAGCATAACAATGAGCTTTGTGTTTATATATTGTGCTCTATATATAGGCTCCATTCATGATTGAGACATAGATAACTGTAACGTGACTTGTCTTGGACTGGGCCTTCATCCCCAATCCTAAAAGAGGCCTCTTTCTGGGTATGTACTCCGCTGTAGCTACTGGGTATGGGCTTTTAGATATGAGAAAGAAAAAAGAAAATTTACTAAAAAAAAAAAAGCAAGAAACACAAAAGTTATCATAAGCTCAATTTTATGCTATATGTCAGTACCCCCCCCCCTGGCCCCGCCCCACCCGTCAGCCACTAATTGCCCTACAACCTCGCAATTCAATATGAGACGCAAGAACTCACATGAGTGCGTTTATTATTTACTGTAATCAAAAATCGCGCCACACCTCCAAATTGGCGTTTACATAGAAAAACAGAAAAAGCTGATGTCGTTATGCTGTATCGTCCATGCGTCAAGACCAAAACCGAATAATGCGCAAAAACGGGTGCCAAAAGACAAATATCTGTTCACGATTGCTAAATAAACAAAGTGTGCTCACTGCGCTATCGAATCCGATCCACCCTCCCTCCCCTCACGTGCCAGAACTAAAACAGATATAATGTAACTAACGAGTGAGAAGTGCTAATTTCGCAGTTCTATTATTTGGTTTGAGTGCGTAAAACAATGAATACGCTTCAGTAATGCAAATACATGTCGCATGCACTTTATTATGTCTCTTATCACCTGTGTTCAAAAAAGAGCAGAAGAAATTCAAAGACTATAAGGAAAGAAGATAGAGAGATTACCAACATTACCTGCGGATCAGTTAAAGAAAACTAACTATATGTATCAGACAGCTCCCTTACATCTTAAATAGTAATCATGCATTGCTCGTGTTTGCGCTCTGTATAGAGGACAGATTGATAGTACTTCCTGACTCGTGTGTAAGATAGCGTGATTCGTCACTATAACTATCATATTTCGACATATCCCTTGTATCACTAATACATATTGTAAATCCCAATCTCCTCTCTAACCAAAGACATATGTAATGCAAATGACACGCAAAGAGTGGTGACAGTTATAGCTGTTTCCGTTATAATATACAATTATAAACAGTTCACTAACAACTAAAGCATGTAGAAAGATCAATGTTGCGTGGATTTCAACACATTTATGTTATGAATTTTCATCTCGCTAAATTTAGCATATTATTATCGGAGCACCAGCTACATAGCACAAATTTAATGATGAAAGTTTGCACCAAGCATCATAGTTATGTTTTCATATATAATCTTTAGTATAAAAGATTATCCCATATAGGCTTGACTAATGGCTCATCATCCTACTTAGACGACTCAAGTTGGAGTTGTTTCATATTTGTTCAGTAGCTAGTTGGTTTTTATTTTCTACGTTCAGAAAATTCTATAATTGGATGAATTCGAACCACTCTTCCAATTATAATCACAATATCATCATCCACTAGTTATAGTGTTTTGCAGCCGCTCTCCTCTAACCAGTAGTACAACTCCTTCTTCTCCCACATAAGCTCCTGCCACCAACCCAAGTGAATCCTTCTCCAACTAAACATGTGACTTATCTTTAAAAGTATAATATCATAAATCGCCTGTCCTACCAGGCGTCTTACAGCCACCATCTACCGCCCTCTTTTAGGTCACCCCCCCACTTGAGTTCGAACCATCCGCGCGCTACTTTAATCCTGCCGTGCTCTCATTGATCCATTAATTCAAACTCCCCATATCAGCGTTGACCTTATCCACACAACTTTATACTTGTAGCATGAAATGTTATTACTATTATATATGGAAACCAATGATTTTTGGTTCTGTTTGGTAACTAGTATTTTTCATGTATTTGTCAAGTTAAATATGAAAATGCGCCCCACTCGTTTGTTAGAGAAAACACGCGAATGTAATTTAAAAGATAAAGGGCGCGAATGTATTGCCGAATGTTATTTTAAAGGGACAAATGCGCCTATAGGTTTGTAACTCTATTTGTCCTTTTGTTAATTTTTCATGTCTTTTTGCCAATTTAAAAGATAAAGGTGCGAATGTATTTAAAGTGAAGCGTTTTGATTTGGCATAAAATATAAAACGCATCACATCTTCTTTTGTATGGTAACATTTTTAGTTTGGCACGTTTTGAGTTGGACTAAAACATAAACGTATCACATCTTGTTTTTCATGTGAACATTTTTGTTTTGGCGCGTTTTGATTTGGGTGTTGTTTTTGAGTTGGACAACACATAAACGCATCACTTTTTCTGTTTTTATGTAAACATTTAGAGTGTTGGCGCGTTTTTGATTTACAGTAAATATAAACGCATCATGTGTTTTGTTTGTATGTGAATTCCTTTTACATGTGGCGCATTTTTGTGACCTAAACGCATCACCTTTTCGTTTTTATATAAACATTTGTAGTGTTGACGCGTTTTAAATAAATTAGTTTGTTTTTAGTAGCTTTTTGTGGGCGCGTATAATATATCAAACGCCATTGCTTATCATACCGTGGGATTAATTAGAAACTGGGTATCTATCTTCGCCGTTCGTTAATTTCTTCTAATCCAATGGTCTAAATTCTTTAGACCATTTTTGTAAATTAGAAACACACGGGCTGTTTTGGAAACAACATCTTACAAACGGTTCATTTCAGTAATTTTCTCAAAAATTGAGACGTTGGAAACTTGGTTTTCAAATTATAAGCGTTGCATATTTTTGATAAAAAAACCTTTTTTTTAAATTTATATCCACTTTTACACTATAAATATTACCTCATTTTATCTAACTTTTATACAAATACTCTTTCAAAACACTCCTTTTTAAACCAATCAACAGACGTGATTCAACTGATGGTATGACCGATCTTGATGATATGGATGACATTGAGATGATTATGCAACAACTTCAGTCGGAGCAAGAACAACAACAAGCAGCAGAACGGGTGCACCGCCGAAACTATATCTATCGTGAACGTTTCGATGCTGAAGAACATTTGATGGCGGACTAGTTTGGTTCTAACCCAAAATATCTGTTGTATTATTTTTGAAAACGGCGTCGTATGAACCGTAAACTATTTTTAAAAATAGTCTCAGGTATTGAAAATTACATTCAAACTCACCATCATTTCCCCGCATTTTGATTTCTTTATTCGTTAATGAATTATGAATTACAATCCAAAGAGGCCTCTTACTGGGTCTGGTACTGGGCTTAGTATGAGAAAGAAAATCTAAAAAAAAAGCAAGAAACAAAAGTTATCAAAGCTCAATTTAACTAAATGTAGTACCCCCTTGGCCCCTAAGAGAGATCGGTGTGGTGGCGGCAGGACCACGCTCGCCAGTTCCTAGTGTCGTCCCTTTTGCCGTTGGATCGCCTCCACACTAGTGGTGCGCGACGTTTGCAAAAGTTTTTGCATTCCCCGTTTTTGCGAGGCAATAGGACAAACAACTGATAAGGTAAATTACATAAGTGAACCATTAACATATTCATTTTACTAAAATAAACTCTTTTTATATGTTTTACCAAAATGAACCAAAAATGTCACCATCACTATAGTGTGCATGAGTTTGTGAGTATAGCCATTGTTTCACAGCACAACACAACACATAAACATTCTTTCAAAATTTTTTTTTTTTCAAAAGTTATATGGAAGTTTCAATATAAATTTAACTAAATAAAAACCATTATTGAAATCACACCTTATAACTTATGCATTAAATGTTATACATTATATATGAAAACAGTAACTTTAAGCTTGTAACTAGTAATTTTTATGTATGGTTGAAATAATTGTAAATTTAACTAAATTCAAACTATGGTTGAAATCACAACTTATAACTTGTGCATTAAATGTTATACATTATATATGGAAACAATGATTTTTGGTTTGTAACTAGTATTTTTCATGTATATGTCAAGTAAATATGAAATGCGCCTGTTTGTTAGAGAAAACGCGCGAATGTATTTAAAAGATAAAGGCGCGAATGTATTTAAAGAAAATGCGCCTATAGGTTTGTAACTCTATTTGTCCTTTTGTTAATTTTTCATGTCTTTTTGCCAATTTAAAAGATAAAGGTGCGAATGTATTTAAAGTGAAGCGTTTTGATTTGGCATAAAATATAAAACGCATTACATCTTCTTTTGTATGGTAACATTTTTAGTTTGGCACGTTTTGAGTTGGACTAAAACATAAACGCATCACATCTTGTTTTTCATGTGAACATTTTTGTTTTGGCGCGTTTTGATTTGGGTGTTGTTTTTGAGTTGGACAACACATAAACGCATCACTTTTTCTGTTTTTATGTAAACATTTGGAGTGTTGGCGCGTTTTTGATTTACAGTAAATATAAACGCATCATGTGTTTTGTTTGTATTGAATTTTTTTACATGTGGCGCCATATTTTGAGACATAAACGCATCACCTTTTCGTTTTTATATAAACATTTGTAGTGTTGACGCGTTTTAAATAAATTAGTTTGTTTTTAGTTGCTTTTTGTGGGCACGTATAATATATCAAACGCATTGTTATCATACGTGGATAAATCAGATTCGTTAATTTCTCTAATCCAATGGTCTAAATTCTTTAGACCATTTTTGTAAATTAGAAATGCACGGGCTGTTTTGGAAACAACATCATACAAATGGTTCATTTCAGTAATTTTCTCAAAAATTGAGACGTTGGAAACTTGGTTTTCAAATTATAAGCGTTGCATATTTTTGATAAAAAAAACCTTTTTTTTTAAATTTATATCCACTTTTACACTATAAATATTACCTCATTTTATCTAACTTTTATACAAATACTCTTTCAAAACACTCCTTTTTAAACCAATCAACATGAGTGATTCAACTGATGGTATGACCGATCTTGATGATATGGATGACATTGAGATGATTATGCAACAACTTCAGTCGGAGCAAGAACAACAACAAGCAGCAGAACGGGTGCACCGCCGAAACTATATCTATCGTGAACGTTTCGATGCTGAAGAACATTTGATGGTGGACTAGTTTGGTTCTAACCCAAAATATCTGTTGTATTATTTTTGAAAACGGCGTCGTATGAACCGTAAACTATTTTTAAAAATAGTCTCAGGTATTGAAAATTACATTCAAACTCACCATCCTCTTCCCCGCATTTTGATTTCTTTATTCGTTAATGAATTATGAATTACAATCCAAAGAGGCCTCTTACTGGGTCTGGTACTGGGCTTAGTATGAGAAAGAAAATCTAAAAAAAAAGCAAGAAACAAAAGTTATCAAAGCTCAATTCTAACCTAAATGTTTAGTACCCCCCTAGGCCCCTAAAGAGATCGGTTTGTAGGTGGCGGGAGGCACGCTCGCCGTTCCTACGTGTCGCTCGCCGTTGCCTCGCCTCCACACTAGTGGTGCTCGCCGTTTGCAAAAGTTTTGCATCTCCCCGTTTTTGCGAGGCAAATAAGGACAAAAAACTGAAAGTAAATTACATAAGTGAACCATTAACATATTCATTTTACTAAAATAAACTCTTTTTATATGTTTTACCAAAATGAACCAAAAATGTCACCATCACTATAGTGTGCATGAGTTTGTGAGTATAGCCATTGTTTCACAGCACAACACAACACAACACATACATAAAGTTATAGGGAACTTTCAATATAAATTTAACTAAATAAAAACCATTATTGAAATCACATCTTATAACTTATGCATTAAATGTTATACATTATATATGGAAACAATAACTTTAAGCTTGTAACTAGTAATTTTCATGTATGGTTAAAGTAATTGTAAATTTAATTAAATTCAAACTAGAGAAATGATAGAACCACAAAAGAACTTTCACAAAAATTCTTACAAAATGATGTGTCAATTAAATTTGTGGATACATGTAAGAGA
This sequence comes from Tanacetum coccineum, assembly GCA_026074375.1. Classification (NCBI taxonomy): domain Eukaryota; kingdom Viridiplantae; phylum Streptophyta; class Magnoliopsida; order Asterales; family Asteraceae; genus Tanacetum; species Tanacetum coccineum. Next base: position 299 of record BQNB010170292.1, on the reverse strand, counting down.
GAGAATCAAAAGTGACTTTGAGAATGCCAATAACTATGTGACAAATCATTTTGTAAGATTCTTTGTGGAAGTTATTTTGTGGTTCTATCATTTCTCTTCAAACTATGGTTGAAATCACAACTTATAACTTGTGCATTAAATGTTATACATTATATATGGAAACAATGATTTTTGGTTTGTAACTAGTATTTTTCATGTATATGTCAAGTAAATATGAAATGCGCCTGTTTGTTAAAACGCGCCTCTATTTGTCCTTTTGTTAATTTTTCATGTCTTTTTGCCAATTTAAAAGACTAGGC
>BQNB010170289.1:0-13691 GCA_026074375.1 Tanacetum coccineum | reverse complement strand
ACAAGATATATAAATAAAGATTCTAATTGTGTAGGAACAAAGGAACTTCTTGTTTAAGATTGATTAGTTTTTCAAAAGAAGCTTGAAAATCTGTCAGATTAATCAACTTTCAGCCATCTATATGTCAAAAATCAAGCATCATGCTCTTTTAATTGATAAGCGAGAAAAGCTCTTGTTCTTCACATCGAAAACTGTAGGAGTTTTAGTTGATTTAATCGTCAACTTTTCTTGACTTATTTTATAGGGACTATGATTTTTTTGGCACATAATAATCTTGGGCTAGTTAACCTCTTTTATTATGCAATTTTGTGTCTAATTTTCTTCCTAGCTTATATGTGTGGAATGAACTTTTGACAGAAAGTTTATTGGTCGAGACATGTGCTTTGGTATCATTGATGACGACGGTCTATGACTACATGTGGAGATGGCTTGTGCATCAAATCTTAAATTTCTTCTCGAAGATATATACTGTGTGCGAAGTTTGATGTACTACTATGTTGCGAATTTAAGCAAAAAAAAAAGAAGAAAAACCATTCAGGATGCAACTTATTTGCCAAGAAAAGGTAATTCGCAAGATAAGTTATGTAATTATTGGATATTTTGGTATAAACACATAATTTTATGACATTTTGTTAAAAAAAATCTTGTAATGTGTCTACTAGTTATAAGTCCTGTGCACACACGAGGTTTTTTCTAAAACTTTTATATATTATTTGTGGAAATCGTAGAGGGGGGTGAATACGTTTCCATTAAAAATCTTAAAATGTTTTGTATCAAATTACCGATCAAGTGTGATACAATATGATAAGTGTTCATATGAGTTATATACACATATTAATACATCGATTTACAACAATACAAACCAACACACAATATTCACATTTATTCAAAACATAATTAAAACTATATAATCAACACATCACACAATTGCAAGTATAAATATAAAGCGATAGATGCGAGTATAAATGTAAAGAGATAAGTGAAAGGAAATGCAAACCGGACACGATGATTTATAGTGGTTCGGTCACGAAGCACCTCTTCGCCCTACTCCACTCCCCGAGTACCCAACTCGAGAGTTACTTCACTAGTCAACAAGCTCCCTTAAGGCGAAGAAAACCGTACACAACGTTGCTTACACCGATTTACGACACAAAGCTAAATGTCGAGTTCTAATCTTAGCTAGAACCAATCTATCACAACACGACTTCACGACTTGTTCACGACTTCACAACTTCACGACTTCTTCACAACTTCACAACTTCTTCACAACTTCACAACTTCACTTCACCACACTACTTATATCACAACTATCTAACACTACTTGGTAAGATCACCACGATCTAACTACAATACACACCATGATCACCATGATCAAGCAATTACACAAGTTTGGAATACATGGACTCGATCTATACATTGTGAATGTAAGACATGTCACGAATGCCCTAACTAGCCTACCTAACTTCGTATCTTAATGATAACGAAAGTTATTCTCTTGCACTTCAATGGATGGATGATTGGATCACATTTTAAACAAACTTATAATAAGTTAAGTGATCAAAGGAAAGGGTTTGAAAGGAGGTTTTAGATCTGAGAAAACTTTGTGCAAAGAGGTGAGAAAATCTGTGGAAACAGTCCACTATTTATAGGCAAAAATATTAATTTTTTATTTGGGCGGTCCCCTTAATTATACAAGGGCGGTCCCCTTAATTATGGCCGGTCCCCTTAATTAATTAAGGGGGCCGCCCATTTTTCAGACGCTCCTTTTTTGTCCTTTTGTGGGGAAGGTTTTTCTGGAACTTTCTAGCCGTTTCTAGGTAGAAAATTTGAATTCAAAATATTTATTTTGAATAAAACATTTCTTATAAATACAAAAATGTTTTGTATATATTTTAAAAATGTTTGTCCCATTTTATAAATGTAAGGTTTGGAAAAATAAAAAATTTCTTTGATCATTCAACAAATTAAAGTTTGTTTGTTCATACCTTTAGTGATTTACGTCGGGTGCGAACTTAAATTTATTGTTGAAGAAAACTTGAGACGTCGAAAGATGTTGACGAATTGATGATTTGTGATTACGAGTAACTTAAGCACTTTACGTTATGTGTTATAAGTTACATGTTTGTCATCACCAAAACATGAAGAGAATGTATAGATTAAATATCGCAATATTTCTACCAACAATCTCCCCCTTTTTGATGATGACAAAATATGTAAACTATAACTCATAGTAAAATGTATAAGTTACTTGTTTACACTTCTTCTCCCCCTTTTGTCGAAACAAAAAGGTGGACTCCAAGACGAGACTTTTACTACACTTCAACTCTTCAATCAAAGAGGCGAGCTTGCATCATCCTAAGTGAAGTCTTGATTCTATCAATCCCTTATAAATAATGACATCCCTTGAACATTGACTCAAGCGGATCCATGGATCAAATTAGTTGCAAACTCTTAACCTACATCAATGGTTAGTTTCGTGCAACAAAAAAATATATAGGGATGAAATACACATATCAAGAAATGTGTAGATGTCTTAAATGGTTGCAAACGTAATGGCTTGGACATTTGCAAATGCTCCCCCTTGGTGTATGCTCCCCCTTGATTGGGGCACCAAGAAATCAAGTAACCGAAAAGTGCTACAAAACAAAGTTAGTAGAAAAATAAACATATATATAATGATGATGATAGATATATATGCAAGACACTTAGTGGGGAACAAATCATGTATATTTTAGGTATATGCACTCTAAAGTGTGGCACTAAAAAAAATGATGAATGCTTAAGACATGGAAATGTTTTAGGAACCAATGACAAGATCCGACGACACATGCTTAAGGAATAAGAATCGACCCACACCCTTTGATATTGTACCGACTTTAATAAACGAGAACAAAATTTGTTTATTGATTGACACGCTAATGAGAATGACTTCTTCTAAGATGCCATTTGGATAACGAGTGTTAACGTATTTTAAGAGACATGTTACTAAGAATGTCATCATCTAACCAAGATAATGATTTGAATTCAGATAGACTTTTATCAAGGGTTGTATTGAGAGATTCCTAATCAAGGTTTCTTGGTTAAGCATTATGTATGCTTTTCATGATTGGGGTGTTTAAGGATGAACATTATCGTAAGACTTTAGGTCGAACTCAATGTTTGACGATAAGGATGATTTGTTGAGTAAACATATTCTAAATGTAACTTTTGAACCTGGACGAATGTTATCGAATATCTTGGCGAGATATACTCTAAAAGAGTAAAAGAAAATAAAGATGAAAATGATATGTTCTTTGAAACAGATATTAATGATATTAATGATGTTAGAATGATTAGGGTTTGATTAGGGTCATGATCATGCAATTGGTTAGGTTAGATTTGCAATAAAAACTTAATTTAGGATGAGCAGAATTTAGGGCTGTGTTTACGAGTGATTATCTCCATGATGGTAATAGATTTTGTCAAGTTTTCGGGTGTCTATAATGTATGCTGAGAGTCTAGTTTCCAGAACATCTGGCCTCGAAAGTTTTTAAGGTCGGGAAGTCATTCAATTGTTGGTTACGAGAAAGGTTGTCAAAACTATTAAATACGGTAAGATTTCGAGCATTTTGTTTATGTGTCTATTAAAAATCACCAAAGGAGGCCTCATATTTGGAGTATAAGTATGTTTTTGAGGTCCAAACTTTTTAGTGTGGCGTTCAGATCCAGAAAACAGAGTAGTTAAAGTTTGATTTTATTTCGGGCACGTAAACTCTAGTGAGAATAAATTAGTAGAAAAATCATGGAGATAGTAAACTCATGATATTGAACCTGTGATTTTTGGTAAAATTTATAAAGGTCAGTAGGGGTGGTTTAGAAAATGGTATAGTGACACTAAAATTATGTGTTTTCGAGAAAATTGTAAGACTTTGAAAATGTATGTAAACATGTTGGTTAATGTTGGGCATGGTGTCGGGGTGACCATGACGGGTAATTAAACTCCTTAGATTCAATATATGATTGTTGATGTGCTTAAAGCTTTTGGCTTAGTAGCGTGTAACGCGTGTTTGTTTTGATTGTTTAGTTTCGTGCAAGGATTTGGAATTTGCTTAAGCATCAGGTGAGTTTCATAGCCCCTCTTTTCTTATGTTTTATTGGGGTGAAGATGATGCAAGTATTGTGGATATGTTTTTAAGTTACTGTGATTATGTGATTTGTTTTAGTGCATGGGCATTTAAGTGGTTATTATATGTTATGTGCTACATGTGGTAAAGTTTTTGTGTGTTCCAAATTAGTGGGTAGGGATGCTACCCATTTTATATATGTGTGTTCCAATTGAGGTAGTGCTTCTATTATTTTGTGGTTCCGATCGGAGGGTAACGAAGTTACATGACTGTATGATGTGGTCGTGGCACGTTCGTCCCAATGTGGTTGTTTGGTATGTTTGCATTTTTGCTTGCTATAGTGTAGCTTAATTGTCCTGCACATGTTTGACGTAATCACAGTAGTTTGTTATAAGATTGGATTTCAGTGTCGTAAAACCTATCGACTCTCAATCCAACTTTGTGTTGACGATTTTAAGCATATTTAGGTGTGCATAAGAGGATGTTAAGACTAGTGAGAAGTGGTAGAGAGACCATAGGCTGCATGCGGAGTTCAATCTCCTAGTTTTATGTTTTGCATTGATTAAATGATTTGGATTGATTTGTTTAGGTTGTTTTGGATGTTGCATGTCTGGATATTGGTGAGGACCCCCTTCTTATCAATATAATGCGCCTTATGTTTTATCATGTTGTTTGGATATTTTCATGACACTTTGTGTCTATAGTTGGTTTATTTATTGCATTGTAGTTCTCTCTATTTGATGCCATAGTGTTGTGATGATATCCATTCTCGTTACGCCTCATGTTTCCGCTTCGGCGGGGTGTGACAGGATTAAAGAACGGTTTTGGTGTAACAGGCTATATTTATTGCTTCGGCTCATAAATATAATTTAGCTTTAGAAAATATTAACATTGTACGAGCAGCTTCTACAAGAGTTCGATTTCGCCTTTTGACAACGTCGTTCTGCTGAGGAGTGCGGACAACAGATGTTTGATGCGATGTTGCCACTTTTGCTTAAAATTAACGAAGTGTCTGATTGACAATTCGGTTCCTTATCTGTTCGATCTTAGGGACATTGGCATTCAAAGAAATTGTAATATTTTTATTGAATTTGATGATGGCCTCGGTGCTTCATCTTTTTCCTTAAAAAATCGGACCAAGTAAATCCGTGAGTAATCGTCAACATCAATAAGATTATACCTTTTCTCATAGTATCTCGCCACATGCATCGGGCACACAAACGCCATATGCAAAAGATATAGTTTCTCCTTGTTAGTGTCTTTAGCTTTGGGTTGATGAGAGAATTTCTTGCTTTTTCCTAATGCACATGCTGAACACAGATGATCTTTCTGAAATTTAAGTCTTGATAGCTCGTGCAAGCCGTCGTTTAGTAGGCTGTTAAGAGTAGCGAAGTTAGATGTGATAATCGACAGTGCCATAACAGATCTTAGTTCTCTTGGACACTTTGGATAGAGACAGGATCCGGAGATGTTTTAAGCATGTCATCAAGAGAAATTGTGTACAAATTTGTGTCTCGGGATCCTGAAAGTAGATCAACACCTTCTAAATTACGAATAAAGCAAGTGTTTTTCAAAATGCATACTTCAAGATCCGCGTCGCAAATTGGACAACAGAAAAACAAGTTATGTCCAAGCCTCGATGTGTATACTCTTGGATTGTAGACATTCCGCTTGATAGTCTCATACCCAATAATCTTGCAATTTGGTAGTTCCCGAATCTATTGCTAACCAGTAAATTTACTAACACTGTTCATGAGATGAGAGCGGTTCCCTGTCATATGTTTTGAATATCCAGAGTCCAGATACCAGAGAACAATCTGGACAACCTGTCATGACAATAGAAGAAGACGATGGAATATTTGTAGCATTGGATCCCCAAGCATTATTGGGTTCCGAGTGGTTAGCATTCTTAAGAGGCACTACAGTCTTGGCCTTTTTACTCGAACCTACATTTTTAACATTTTTGGGTTTCCTGCTGTAGACTTTAAGCTCTGGTTTTTGTGTTTCAAATGAGTGGGAAGAGGTTTTCTTAGGAGGCACTACGTTGTGAAGTGATCATAGTTAAAGGGTCATGTTACCAACTATAGTTGAAAGGTCTGCTGTTGGTTTCACTTAAAGTCCTACTTAGGTGAATACATGACCCGTAGGTTTCCAAATAATTTGTTTTTTATGTTTCTTAGCAGATTTAGCACGGTTATTCATATTTTCCACAAAATTAAGAAGACACATATCATAAAAAACACATCAAACATTGATTTTTAAAAGTAGACAAATTAGTTCGAATTCGCACTTTAATACACTTGAATGCTTAAACATAACATCACGAATGGTTCAACAACCCGATTCTTTTATTTACCTTTCCTAGGTTGGGCTTCTTCTTTATTCTTCATGTTCTACTTGGCTGGTTGCGAGATCCATCCATTCTTTTATTGCTCGTAGGCTTGATCCGAAATTTCTAGTAGAACACTTCAATACTTTAGGAGAAAACATGTGAGTTGAATCTGATGTTTTGAGAACTCTACCTACTTTAATGTTGCTTGAGGATGTAAGAGGTTCAGCATAACCTAACTATCATTGACATGTTTTTGGGTGAGACAGCAAATTTTTGCACTAAGTTTTTATCGCATTGGGCATGTATCTCGAACATTACTACTATTACTCCTGGAATTAGTTGGGGCATGCTTACAGGCAAAGTCTAACGCACTATCTAAAGGTTGTTTTGCTTTAGCTTGTTCGACTATCTCCCAAAGAATATCAGCTTGTTCTTGAGTGTACTTAAGGTAGTCTATGTGAGCTTCCCTATTGTGCAATAACCTAGGAGCACTAAGGTTCTAAGGTCTAGTTAAACATGGCCTGGAACATTGTGTGGCAGATGGTATTTGTGCTAGCATATCACACAATTTTCTTTTCTTTTATTTTTATTAAATCGTTTTTTCTATGATGTTATCACAAATAAACTTATCTTGATTTGAATTTTTAATATCCTCATTTTTAGACAAATTTTCAGTTCAGTTTAATCACATTAAAGAAGTCTTTGTTCTATTTGTACGCACACGTGTCTTTTTGATTGAGTCAAACTAATTTTTAAAAACCTGTTTCACATGATTAATTTCTTTACAAAGATGCTCGTTTTTTGAAAGCAATTTTTCCACACTATTTTCTAGTTCTACATTTTTGTCTCTATTTTACAATAATCATAATTGACATTCTCTTCCTTGGACTTTTCTCTCATTGATTTTATATTTTCCCTTAACTTACAAATGGTAGTGTCTTTGTCTTGTAGTGAGCTTTCAAATCATTATTTTTTTAAAAATATTCTAGAATTTCAAAAGCATTTTGATTCATTGCAAGATTCATCTTTTTGAAAAATTTCTTGATTAAGTTGTATTGACAACTCAAGAGAAATACAATGTTTTTTAAGTTGTGGGTAACTTTTTAAAAGATCATTATGCACATTTTGTGATTTCAAAAGCTTGGCCTCAAGATTAAAACACTTATCACATATTTATTTATCTTTCTATCCATATTCACAGTTTCACCAAACAAAGACATAAAATTCATCACAGTTAAAAGAAAATATTGAGACATGATTTGTTGTAAGAGTCAATCATTTTCCAAAAGTAATTATTTCTTAGCAATTTCTAAACATTGTTTGTCAACTGAAGACTGTTGAACAGCAACGTCCATTTGGTCAAAAACTGTTTGTACTTCCATTATTTCATTTAGAAGATCTTTATCAAACACATTGAAGATGTCTTTCAAAGATTTTAGAAATGGAATAATTTCATTGTTAAAAATAGCTTTAGTATGTTCAAACCCCCATTCACCTTATGTACAAGCATCAAGTGTAGTCCTTATCTTCACCACGTTGTCAAATATGGCAAGGTGAAATTTAAGCTTTTTAAGGCTTTCATTTACCAAGCTTACCTTAGGAAGTTCCTTAGGAGCTTCTATTTTGACAAGTGATGCATCAAAAGGTTTACTGGTAGGATTGGACATACGTAACCAGAAAGCTTATTCAGCCAACAATTCTTGTTGTGGAGTAAACCGTTTCCCAAAATCATCAGATAGTCTATTTAATTTTTCATAATCAATAGGTTTATGAGAAATGTTTTGTTTAATGGCCTCTGGATCCTTTTCTTTTTTAGACATTTTTGATCGACTCTCTTCTTCCAAAATCAATGTTTCCTCATCATCAATCACAGGCATAGCAACATGTTTAGCAGACATAACAATACCATCATACAAGGTTGGTTTAATCCGCTGAGCTTTCTTGAGATAAAATGGATTTTGATAACCTAGAGCTTGTTTGTGTATATTATCATAAAAAATTGAGGCTTTGTTAACATGTGCACTGTTTGAGCAGATTGACCCACTTTAAAAATAATATTATCAAGTTCCTTTATCTTCTTTTCCAAATCAATTTCATTTTCCATATATTTATTTTCTTTTTCTTTGGATTCATTTTTGAAAACACTGAATGTTTGCAATAAACATTCCTTTTCTTTGATTTGTTTAGAAAGATTTTTCTCAAGTGAGTCAACTTGTTCTTTCAATGCAAGCTTCTCTTTAATCATATCATCCATTTGAGAATCGATCATTTTTTCACGGTTGCTTAAATCAATATTAAGACGTTGTTCAAAAGTTTTTACTCGTTCTTTATATCTCTCTAGCTCAGCGGTTACAGATTCATTATTCGGTTCCTTATTAGCCTTTTCCTGACTATTTACATGATTAATCATTTGTTCCGACATTTGTTCAATCACAGATAAGATCATTGAATCATTTTATGCCTGCCAATTAGTATCTTGAACATTCGCCTGTTGTGTTTCTAGCAAATATTAAAAGTACGGAATGATATTGCTATCACTTGTTATCTCATTATATGTAACATCCACAGCTGGTGTTTGTTCAAAATCATGCATTGCATGCACACTTTGATTTTCCATATCATCAAGACAAGTTTCAGAATGAGGTGCCTCTAAGATAACGTCAGAACCATAGTTGGAAATATTGGCCATGAGAACCGCTTTTGCATTCAAGATATCATCACAGTCAGAATCATAAGTATCAAGATCCTTAGTCTGAAAAGCAGCATTGTTTAGAATGATTGTCTGAACAGCTTGACCGTCTGAAACCCCTGGATCTGCAAGAAATAAGAGTTGCTCTTCATCCAAAATTTGTCCGGCTTCTTGAGCTTCAGTTAACATTTCTTTTTTCTTATACCATGCTGCATTCCTTGGTTACTTAGGCTGAGTGCATTGCCTAGCCATATGTCCTTCACCTTGACAGTTGTAGCATTTAACAACCTTTGCCTGTCCACTTGCATTGTTTCCCCCAGAACTAGTAGCATTACTCTTATAACTAGTACCAGAATAACTTTGCCCTTGTCTCCCCTGAACTTGTTGCACTGTGACCTTGTCATCTTGAATAGTGGCTTGGTTTCTTGGATTCGAGGAGGTTCTAAGTTGATTATTGGTTGAAGGGAACTTTGAGGAAGCTACAGCTGTTAGAAAAGCCATTGCCTTGTTGAGACAAGCAATTAGATCATCTCCTAGAGATAATACGAGAACAGCAAAACCTGAGTCCACAAGAGGTGACTTGGTCATAGGTTGTTATAGAACTTGAGGTGATTGATAAGCAATTTGTGGAACAGATGAGGTTTGATGATTCATTTGAGACTGATATGGATATGATGGTGGACTGGAATGACTGATTGATTGAGGTTTGCTGTTGGATAAGTAGATGAGTAATGTTGAGTGGGATGAATTGATCCATATTAAGATGGTGGAAACTGTTGTTGAAGCTAAGGATTATTGTATAAATATTGATAAGTGTTGAAGTTAGGTGGTGTCATCTGTTGATTTGCAACAAATGTAAGTGGATCTTGATTGCGTTCACGCAGAAGACAAACTTCATTTGCATGGAGTTCGTGTTGTTCAAGATATGCATGAAGCTGATCAAAGTTGGTAGTATGCAAATCTTTTACAAGCTCGACATCAGTCACAAACTTACTCCATTCAGGTGGAAGACTGTTTAAGAACTTGGTATTAACTTGAAATTGCTCCATTTTTATGCTGTAAATATTCATGTCATTAATCGGCTAAGTGAATCTCAAGTAATACTTATGAAATGATTCCCCCTTGTGAGTAAACTTATCAAATGCATCATACAGATTACACTCTCTTTCATGCTTAGTCAAAGAGGTACCTTGCATCAGTAATTGAACTCTCTTACATAAATCCTTGGAAACTTTGTGATGATTCACAAGTGAATAGATATCAACTGGTAGACCTTGAAGAATGATATTGGTTGCCTTCATATCACAATCAGCTTGAATTTTCTCAGCAGCAGATAATTCAGCATATATCTTTATGCTGGTCACCCCATTCTCTTCAATAGTAGGCCAAATGAGTGAACCATTTTCAACTGATTCAGGTACCATTCTTCCGTGCTCTCTGTTTTGCATGTTTAATTCCATTCTACTTTTCCAAGAATCATACAGGTCCTTGTCAACATATTATTGGATGTGGAGTATCTGTCAGCACAGAGGAGTATCATGTACTCAACAAGAGTATTCTTTTGTCCAAGTAGAATAATTGAATTCATTTTAATGTATAAGATAAATGGATGATCGTATAGTGATTGGGAGGTTGTTTACAATGATTGGAGGTTGTTGTGTTAAAGTGAGGTTTGATTAATGTAATTGAGTCTTTGGAATACACGGGATTTTACAATTCTTGATAAAACCGGGAAAATAACTTTATCACGGGATTTTACAAATCAAAGAACAACCGTATAATTCTCCTTAAGAAAGCGTATAAATCACCCAAGCAAAGTGTATAAATCACCTAAAGGAAGATGTATAAATTGCCTAAAACAATGTATAAATTTCCTGAAGGAAAGATGTATAAATCGCCTGAAGAAAAACAGGTATAAATCGCCTGAGTAGAAGATGTATAAGTCGCCTGAGTAAAACACAAGTATAAATCACCTTTGTGGAGCACATATAAGTCGCCTTAGTGGTACACGTATAAGTCGCCTGAGGTTGAAAGCACGTATAAATCGCCTGTGTAAAATACGTATAAGTCGCCTGAGTAAGAACGTATAAATCGCCTAAGTTGAATACGTATAAGTCGCCTGAACACCTTCACGTATAACTCGCCTGAACAACTTCACGTATAACTCGCCTGAACAACTTCACGTATAACTCGCCTGAACAACTTAACGTATAACTCGCCTGAGAATACTCGAAACTCAAAAACCTTAAATCTTAAAAAGACACACTTTTTGACGTATTTATCCGATTTTTCTTGTACTTCTTACCTATCTAAGACTATTAGAACCTAAAAAACACAAACTTTAACGTTTTTTACACGAAAAATTTGAAATCAAGATTCTTGGTACAAACCCCTTTCTCTAACCAAAAAGACTTAAAAGGATGAAAATTTTTATGGGTTTTCAAAGATTTTCTTGTACTTATAGCCTAAACTAAGATAAATAAAGAAGAAAGTTTAAAGCTTTATGGATTTTAACACGCCTAAAAAGAGTATAAAAACACACACAAAACCTTCACAAACACCCCATGGCTCTTGATACCAATTGTATATAGAGGATGGATTCGTTTAGGGTTTTTAGAGAGATACATGGCTCTTGATACCAATGTAGAAATATTAACAATTTAGAGGTGGTTTTGTTTTGGTTTTTAGGAGTGAGTCGTACCTTATAACCTTACAACAGAAAGAAGAGGTGGTTGGATGAACACTTAGAGAGAGAAATAAAGAAAGAACTATTAGATTACCAAATGAGAAAATGAACAACCAACACCCTCTTCATGTGTGGAGAAGGTATAAATACTTCTAGCTATGGCTGGCCATGGGCTTTCCATGAGCCTTTGGCCCAATTAGCTTACTAACTTTACATATGATTAATCTACGAGCAACGACTAACTATGTTGGAAGTGACCGATACTTTTCGTATTCCTAACATATATGTACAGTGGTATGCGTTTAATTACACATACCTTTCACCATTAAAATCGGACTTAAATGACCCAAAACGTACCAAAAATACATTGTATTTGTATGTTTTCACTTATATTGTGCAGGAAACGGATATCTGACAAAAGGACGAAAAAATCAAACAAAAACAGACAAAACCGAGCACAGAATGGAAAAGCGTGGAAAAGACAAAGTCGAATTGAAGCCACAGTCAAAGTCAAAAGTCAAAGGTCAAAGATGGAGCCGTAAAGAAGAAATACTTAATGGGCCAACCCGCACCTATCTAATGGGCCAGGTCAGCCCATTATTGTATTAATTGAAGACTTATAGAAGATAAAGGCCCAATCCCTTTATTTTATTTACTAAAAAATATGCGGCACACTTTTCACCACCCCAAAGCAAGACGCACAAAATAAAATGTGCGCCACACTTTCTGTCTAATGCAATAAATTAGTGAATTTAGCCTAAAAATCAACCACATACACCTCCAACTTGGTCTCCACGTATTGTAAACCCTATAAATACCCCTATTTGTGCCAGGGAACTTCATATCTTACACACACAACTTTATTGGAGAACTTAGAGAGGAGGAGGAGTGGTGAGGATCTTAGGATCCAATGATCCAAACACCCCTTTACACCACCATATCACCACCACTCTAACCACCACTACCACCATGAATCACCACTGTTATACCACCATTTCCAGACCTCAAACACCATATTTCCATAACCTAAATACATTATACCGTAAGGGTTAGACGATTCACACCAAATCTCTAATTCCTTCACTATATTAGACCTGTTACCAAACACACCATTTGGTGACGTGTTGCTGATTTCCAGAGGGTTCGTGACAGATTCTCAGGGCATCTCATGTGGGTTTAGGATGTTGGTTGTTTGTGGGACCAATTGGTTATTGGTTTGGTACTTCGTTCTCATATGTTGGATATGTGAAACATGATATAATATTTGAATGATTTTGCTATGACTTATGAATAGATATATGATTATGAATTTGATGTTATCTTTGCTTGGATCATTGTTTATCTTTTGGTATATCAATTCAATTGAAATAGGCCGAAAGGATTACTTGTCTTGGTGTATTTTGAATCATGTTGGCCATACGAATCAATATCATGCTTGTGAGAATTGTGTGTTAAATTGATAAACAACCCAAGTAGAATGATGTTTAAGACCCTTCCTTATGTTGACCGACCAGGTTGGGAGGAATTCATTTTTATGCATATTTGATATAAAATGTTGGATCCCTCACTGAATAGATTCTAAACCTTTAGCTTGCAAAGGTTTTGTTACTTTAGATAAATCCAAAGCAACAATAATGAAATACTGATTGAACACTATTGATTATGCGGAAACTAATCAACAATGCTAAGAAGAACAATATTAAGAAAACACAAGAGATCTTTTATCAAACTCAACCTTTGTATTATAACTTGAATCCTACTAGGGTACAAGCTATGATAGCTAATTGATCTCTATTGATATATATCTATTAACTATGCCTAGGGTTCTTTTTATACACCAAGGAAACCCTAATGGGCTTACAAAACGTGTGAGGAGATAAT
>BQNB010170288.1:0-12626 GCA_026074375.1 Tanacetum coccineum | reverse complement strand
TGTAGGTGCTTACTCCTGTTCATGAATGACAAGCCCTTTAGCCTTGGGTCTTGTGCTAGCAGCTGTAATTGTTATAGTAGCAGTTGTTGTAATTGTACCCTGCTCTAGTTCTTGTATCATAACCTTGTCAGCCTTGGATTTTGCACTTTTCAAAGCTGCAAGTGCTTGAGCTAAAGTAACTTCATCAACACTTAATTTCACATCTTTAGAAACAACTTCAGTTTCAACAATCACCTCATCACCAACTAAGTCATGTACTCCAAACATATCTATATCAGTATCAAAATGAGTACCAACCAAACTAATTCTTGCATCAGCATCAATATCAGATATCCTCCCCTGTTTAGATGCATCCTCTTCACCCAAACTTTCTTGAGAGGATTCTACTCTAGCACTTAATCCAACCTTGTAAAGTCTTTTTAGCTTATGAGTTCTTAACTCTCCTTTCTTCTCTAGTCTCCTGACCCTTTTTTCAAACTTGTAATCTCTTGAGCTTAAGAGGTCTTAGATTTCTCCAGATCAATAACTCTATTTTTCAAGTTGGTACATAATTCCATCAATTCCTTTAGTTTTAGACTATCCTTATCACTTCGAGGTGTGTTAACTCCTGCGAGCAATGAATCATTGGAAATTTTAGATACATTCTCAAACCCAGTTTAAGCAATAGTATCCCCTATGGTGTCTTGGCGCCTGGGACCACTACCTGAACTAGTTCCTATGGAACTTGGTTCATTAAGTGTTGCCTTGGATTGGGTCTTATTGATGTTACCCCTATCCTGCTCTGCATCTAAGCTAGTAGCAGTAGTGGCAGCCCTTTCCAAACTGTAATCCATCTCCTCATTGACAGCCTCATCTGCTACATTGGTTGTAGGACCACTAGGCTGAGGTACCTTAGTGTCCTTCTCTTTGGCCTCCTAGGTCTTTGAGTCTTTTAGGGTTGACTTGTTGATGGTTGAGTAATGATGGGTGTGTGATAAGGATCAGTGGGATTTACTGAACCTTCACCCATTTCTTCTTGAGCTTGTACCATCATTGTTAGAAATAAGGGTGTTTCCTTTCCAAAAAAACCTTTTCCTACCCTTTTCATGTTTCCAAAAATCTTCTTTGAGTGAGAGGGTATAACATAAATCCCATTATGGTTTGACATCCCATCAATTTGTTTATTCAAAAACACTTGTACAAACCTTGGATACATCAAAAAATTTCCCACACTATCCAAGTTCTTCACCATACTGTCAAAAATATACTTTGAAAAGTTAAACTTCTGATTTGTAGCCAAACAGATAATTTTTTTTTTTTATAAAGCTAAATAGATAATTGTAGAAGCCCTTAGTGCTACTAAAATTCATTCCATGCCAGTAGTCTTAGCATTAGGCATTCCAAAATTGTATGAATAAGGAAATTTCCATTTGTGGGGAAAAAAGATGCCTTAAAGAAAGTAAGCTTCTGTAAAAGTTTCTCATACCCCATTAGTGTAAGCTGTTCAAAGATGGTAGCATTGGGTAGACAATCAACACCTTCAGCATCTTCCAGGTGAAGATCTCTTCTTTTTTTACAAAGTTGGATTCAGATATGATCACTTTTCTTTCCCATCTACTTGGGCTTGTAATGTACTTCCCATTAAACAGTTTTCACCTTGGACAGTAGATAGAATTGTTCAATGCCTAGAAGTAATATTAATTGTAGGATTGATCGTTAGTGTATACTTGATAGGGTTTGCATTCAGAAAATCAACATTTTTTTCAAACCCTTCACTTTTAGCGGGTTTAGACAAAAACGCGGCCATGTTGTGAGTATCAGCAAACTTTAGAATCGACATTATGTTGGGTTTTGATGATGACATGGTTAAATTGAGTTAAGGTTGTGTATTAGAGAGTATATCAGAGAATGAAATTGATTAAATGAGTAATTGAAACCATTGATTAGAGTATTTATGAAAATACCCTCAACATCATTAACTTGAACCAGCAGTAGTAACCCAGCAGTAGTAAGTATATGCCTAACAGCATTAACTTTGAGTCACCAACATTAACTCCAATTCTATTCCAAACACTCTGTCTGTTTTTAATATATTCAACTCTCTTTTTGTTTTTTAACTCACCACTTCTCTCAATTCTTTTACTCACCAAAACTCTGTCTGTTTTTACACATCTCTCTTTTGTTTTTATGTTCACAACTCTTCTCATTCTTTCTTTCTCATAATTTTTCACAATGTTAATCTATACAGCAGTATTAAGTTTAATTAACAGATTAATTAGAGAATTAAGTATAACTAGTAGCACTAATTATACTTAACAGCGAAAACTTTTAACGACATGAATAATAGTACTAATTCATACAAAACTCTACAAAAACATAAAGAGATAAAAGATTTTAGAGATTTAACATTCTAATACTAGCAATCAAATATTGAAAACCCCACCTTACTTTCCTCAAAAGTTTTTGTAAGTATAATATCAGTCTGGGTTTTATCCTTTGATCAACTTCTTTTCATTTGTAATCCCTGTATAAAGTGATGTCTAATCCTATATGCTTTGTTTTGAATAAAATACATGATTTTGAAATATACAATATAGTACTGTTATTATCAATAAAGATTTTGGCATGCAAGAAATTATACCCATAATCAAGTAATTGATTCTGAATCCAAAGCACTTGTCCACAGCAACTTCAACCAGCCACATATTCAGCTTCTGTTGTGGAATTTGCAACCATTGTCTGTTTCTTGCACTGCCATGATATCAATCTACATCCAAAGAATTGACAACCTCCTATTGTAGACTTCCTATCCAGACTTGCTCCAGCATAATCACTATCAGTGTATGTTACCAAATCAAAAGGAGAATCTTTTGGATACCAAAGGCCCAATTTTGGTTGACCTTTTAAGTACCTAAAGATCCTTTTTACAACATGAAAATGTAAAACCTTTGGGTTGACTTGGTATCTTGCACAAGCATACACTGCAAACATAATATCAGGTCTTAAAGAAGTAAGGTACATCAATGAACCAATCATTGATCTATATAAATGAACATCCACTTCTTCACTATCTTCATCCTTGAGCAAAGGCTTTTGAGTTTCCATAGGTGTGCTTGCTGTCTTGACATCAGTAAAACTATTTCTTCAAAATCTCAGTCGCCTTACTTGTTTGACTGCCTCGCTCTCTCAATACACATCCTCATTCTGTGCTTTACTGGCAGTTCCTTAGAAGTATGTGAGTCTACCATGACTTATCTGAAACTTCTTTGCTATAATCTTCTCCAAAATTATGTGCATAATGACTTCTTTGTAGAGCAAAAAATGATATCATCTACATACACTTGAACTAACAGAATATCACCTTTGTCCCTTCTAATAAACAAAGTCTTGTCAATTTTCCCTCTTTGAAACCCATTATCCAACAGATATGTTGACAAAGGTTTCAGACCTTGCTCTAAGGAGCTTGAGGCAGTTCATAAGTGTCTTTTTCACTTTGTCTACTCTGTTAGAGAAGTCTGTTCTTCAAATTCCTGTGGTTGAAAGACATAGACTTCCTCTTCACAATCTCTCAACCATAAAGGAAAAGCCATATTGATGTCCATCTGGTCACACACAAAGTCTTTAAATAAGGAATAGGCTAAAATAGCCTAATTGCCTTCAATCTTGAACAGGGGCTAAGGAATTCATCATAGTCAATCCCTTCTTCTTGTGTGTACCCTTGAGCAACCAATCTTGCTTTATTTTTAATTACAATTCCTCTTTCATCCTTTTTATTCTGATGACCCATTAGTGTGTGGCCTTTTTCCATTTGGTAAATCCACCAAAGTCCAAACTTCTTGTAACTTGAATTGTAGAAGCTCTTCCTGCATAGCCTCTATCCAGCTTGGATCCTTTAATGCATGAATTACCTTTTTAGGTTCTTCTTGTAATAAAAAAGTAAGCCAATAAAGAAGTGCGCAAGGCTCTTATGGTTTGTTCTTTGTTGAATAGAACTAACAAACCCATGTTCCTCCAAATTCTTTAACATCCTTCTTGTTTGAGGCGCTGAATTTAAGTCTACAATAATTTGTTCAAAAATGGATGTTCTTTATGTATTTATTGCTAGTTAGTATAGGACTGACGGCATAAAGCATCCAAATGTCATGTCAACTATGCACCAACATCTTCATCATCTGAATAGACAATATCTTCCAGAGCAGGCATATTTGGATTATCTGGAGGTTCAATGCTTGTTTTTGCACCAACAACTTCTAACCCTCATTTTGTGGCTAGCAGCATTACTGTGTTAGTGCGTTAAAACATCATCTTCCTTCTCTTGATCATTAAATTCACTCTCTTTTCTTGGATTTTCATCAACCTTCTTTCCATCATCACTTGAAGGTTTGGATCCATCATTAGGAGAACTCTTTGAACTTTGAGAGAATGGTGGATCAACAGTCCACAATGGTAGTAGAATGTAATCTTTGCCAGGTACTGTCTCTATACTAGCTTTACCTGCATTATCACATGATTTGTACTTTGAACTTTCTATTAGAATCAGTTTCCTGCCAAAAACTGCTTATATTCATTGACCTTTGTTTGGTATCAATAGCAAAAAGCCAAACTTGGTCCACTTCCTGCATTATTAGGTGTATTCTCACTAAACTGATATGCAGGGATTCTCTTATATATCCTAGTCAATTGTTGAATACTCTAAATGCTTACTATTAATTGAGTATCCAACAAAGAATTCTTCATCAGCCTTACATCCAAACTTGCCTAAGTGATCTATGGTATTAAGAATGGTAACAGGACACCTAAATGGTCTCATAAAACTTAAAGTTGGTGTTCTACCATGAAAAAGTTTATATGGGGTCTTGTTATGAGGCTTAACTACTTCTGCCCAAAAAGTAGTTGGCAACTTAGAATCAGCTAGCATAGTCCTAGTAGCAACGATATTGGCTGTCCTATTTCCTCTCAGGCAACTCCATTTTGTGGAGGAGTTATAGTACATTATATCGTCTCAAAATTACCCGTCTTCTTACAAAAATGATTCATTTCTTTATTTTTAGAACTCAGTTCCGTTATCACATATAATTTACCCTTAACTTGTATATACTTGATTTTCTATCTGGTTTTAAAGGACTTAAGATTTCCTCTAGTATCATCCTTAGTAGCTTGAAAGAAAATCTATGTAACCTTCTATAGTAATATGTGACAACTGCAATACATTTCTATTCTAAGCGCAGCGCGCGCGCTATAAGTTGGACCAAACAAAGTTTTTTTTTCCATATGCAACAAGTGTAAAGGAAGACTGATTGAGTTCTCAGTTTTGGACTTACAAGAGGCTCTGTGCTGCTTTCCTATTTGACAAGCAACAAAGGTTTGATTATTTTCAAAAAGTTTTGAAGGTAAACCTCTTACAAGATTTCCCCCCCCCCCCCCCCCCCCCCTTAACTAGTTTATTCATTGTCTTTGAAATTTATGTGGTCCAAGCTCCTGTGCTAAATTTAGATTCATTAGAATGTGGCTTTTGCAAAGAGTCTCCAGTTAAGACTCCTTTAGGAACAACATTCTTTAAAATCACACTATACATATTGTTCTTCTTCTAGGAACTTTATGGGAAATACATGGACTTCACGCACTCGCGCTAACATAAGTTTGGAGAGAAACAATACATTCAGTGTCATTTAAAAAGAACACTATTCTTTTTGTCACACATTTGTGAGACACTAAAGAGGTTAAAATTTAACTCTCTTATAAAATACACATTCTCAAAATCTAAATTACTAGTTTTAATTGTACCTCTGCTTGTGATTTTCCCTCCTTTGGGGTTACCTCCAAAGGCAACATATCCTCCATCAATTTCTTCATTGTCTGTAGTTGGACTTGTTCCTTGTCAGGTGCCTTAAGATCAACTATCAATACACCACACACTCGCGTCGCGTAAATCCATTTGTGAATTGCCCTGCACATTAGTTAAGAAAATCAGTTTCTTTTGGGGACCCAAGCCATCACTGACTTGGATCTGCCTTGTGTATCAACATAATTAAACTTTTTCAGGGTGACTGATGCACTGTTGTGTTTAGAAACATGGTCTAAAACTTTAGTCTTTGGTTTCCAAACCCAACAAGCTCAGGCCTTAACAACATTAACATTATTTTCCTTAACAGCATTAACTAATGTTTTTGGCCTAGCAGCATTAACTACTTCTTTTGGCCTAGCAGTATTAAATTTTTTATCCTTAACACTATTAACCCTCTGATTAAAACTACTATTTTTAAATGATGTATTCTTGTTAATGGGCCTCTTAACAATTGAATGTGATGTTTTAGAAAAATGTGTTATTGGCCTAGCATCATTCACTGTTGTTTTTGAGTGAGCGGCATTAACTTGTCTAGCAGTATTAACTGATACTAAGCCAGACTTCATTAGTACTGCTCTTGGAACCATGTACTTTTTTACGGCAGGGGTGAGTCTTTTTGGCCAAAAATTCTGATGAATTCACCCTTTTTAGCATTGTTTCAAACAGGTTTACCTCCCTTTGAAAAAATATTATAACCTATCTCTGAGGGTTCTCCAATCCATACTGCCAGATGATTATAACTTCACACACAAGCAAGCGTTGTTACTTCATCTTAAAATTACTCCTAATCTTTGAGGACATCATGCAATTCCAGTTTCTTTGGGTTCTCTAGGAAATGTGGAGAGTATACGCGCTCTCGTCTCGGGACGACTCTCGCGCGCTATTTAGCAGTTTTCCCTATCAGTTATGTTTGTTTGCTTTGCTTTGACAACAAGTCTATCTTAACAAAACTTGGTTAATTGTTTTCTTTTTCAATCTTAGTTTGAGACACATTTTCTTCCTCACTATCAGATACCCAATCCTCAATAATTGGAGCACCATTATTCTACCTAACTGCTTTAGGATTTGCTTCACTAGTCTTAGCTTTACTGTTTTCAACTACAGGCTTCTTAATTGTAGGCTCACTAACTATAGGTTCATTTACAAACTCTTCTAGACCAGAGAATGACAAATCAGGTTTTGGAGGATACAGTTCCATGTATAGGGAGGTGCGAACAGCAGTTACAACTAACAACCTGCCCGCGCCGCGCCGCACCTACTTTTTCAACTATCTAACAGTCTATTAGTTTGCTTAAGCTTTTAGGAGGAATCTTAAATTTTCTACTATTAGCTGAATTTCATCTTTTTGTTTTTGAGCTAGTTCCAACTTCCTCCTAAGCTCTGTAATGGCTACTTATCTTAAATGAATCTCACATTTTAAGACCTTGATATCTTCCTCATAAACAAACTTATTTTTTTTATAAACTAGAAGTCTTGCTTCTACAAAATCTAAACCTGTTTTATAAGCAATAGCAATTAACTTAGATGTCCTTAAGTCTTTTAATAGTTGTTCATTTTGTTCTTTAAGGATTTTAACATTTTCCAAACAAGATGATGAACAGTTTGAATAAGTAGATATATCAGAGTTAGAACTTGTAGAAGAGTAAGCCATGAGTGTAAATGTAAAACCCTAAAATCAGAACAAGTGCAAAATTACCAAAATGCCCATAATGTCAGAAAATTAAATAAAAGCATGAAAAAAATTCAATCAAGTGTTATAAATTATAAAGTACATCATGTGACAAGTATGAAATTTATATAAGATTAAAATATATTCACTCTTACTTCCATTGAAAATAATTTATTTAATATATATATGTTATTTTTGCCGAAATAATTTAGTTAATTACTTATATTATTTACAATTAAAAATATTAAAATAAAATAGGGAAATTATAAAAATATTTTTAGGCAAATTAAATTGATTTTATCCCTTAGAAAATAACCATAATCTTGGCATTTTATTGTTGTATATATTTTTATATACTCCATTTTCATTTTACAATAACTTTATAAAAACCATTCCAAAACCCTAAACAATTAAAGTGGAGGCTCCATAATTATTCAAGGAAGGAACGATTTTTCTAGGGTTATTGGGAGTTCAAGGGAGCTAAGATTAATTATTGGTCTTTGTTTGAAGTTGATTCGATTCAATGGTGTTCTTTGAACTCGAAATCCCTAGCGAACTCAATAATTCATAAAATCATCCATAATTATTCAAGGTATTTTTATAACTCATTTTACATTATATACATCTGATATGTTCATGATAAAAATTACCATGCACGTTATTTTGATTTATTAAGCTTAAACATGATCTAAACCCTAAATAATTGCAAGAATTGTATTCGGCTCTAAATAAATTTATACTTTCGATTTTATAATTTTTATGACTTGTATATATCATGTATGAACCAGATAAATTGTTAGAAAAATTTTATAAAAGATTTAGATAATTATTGTGGAATTTTTATTTTTCTTGCGATTTTGGATTTATGAAAGAAATGAAGAAATAATTAATTATGGATAAAACGAATTAGGATTAGGGTTTTTATAGTTTTTCCCAGGTCCATTTACATGCTAATGAATGTATAAACTTATGTAATATTGGGGAAAATTCTAATTAGGGTTTTGTGCATTTATTGGTTACCCGGTTTGTGCTTTAAAAGTATAAGGGGGTGTTTTGTAAATTCTGAAACTTTGGGGCTGATTATGACATGTTAATATAATGTATAGATTCTGAGAAAAATAAAATAGAAAGGGTATAAATTGTCATTTGATTAATTGTTATGGGTTAAACCATGATTATTTATATATATATATATATAATTCGAAATTGTATTTAACTGAGGGACTAAAGTGTAAATTATATAAGTACTAAGGTATGATCAGTAATTAAAGTATTAAGTTTGAAAAATACCATATTTGATATTATAAGGGCTTGTTTTGGCCAAAAATGGATACATTAAAAGATCATGTTTTAATTAAATTAAGAACTAAAAGGGATAATTACGTAAAATATGTAATATCAAGGAATTTGGATTGTAAATATACTAGAAATAGAAACATGCTATTTATGGGAAAACCTGCTATTTATAGAAACTGCTATTTTTAGCTGAAATCTATTTTTGGGAAGTTTAATTATGGAACTTATTAAATAGGAAGTTATTCATTTACTGGAAAGTTAATTAAGGGATGTGTCTATTTTTGGAAAACGATACTATAAGTAGGAAGCGCGATTTTGGAAAGTACCCAATATAACAAGAATACTATCATGACATATACTAATCATGGAGTATGTTAATTCATGGAGGTACTAATCAAGGAAATCATGTAATTATAAGAAATTTACTAAAAATAGAAAGTTACTATAAAATGATAAGTTACTAAAATTGGACATGTACAATTATCATGAACAAGTAAC
Source organism: Tanacetum coccineum (assembly GCA_026074375.1). Lineage (NCBI taxonomy): Eukaryota > Viridiplantae > Streptophyta > Magnoliopsida > Asterales > Asteraceae > Tanacetum > Tanacetum coccineum. The sequence goes on along the minus strand of BQNB010170288.1, from coordinate 3,339 downwards.
TTCATGTATGTCCTTTAAACATGTAGATCGCATTTAAGAAGGAGTAGCTCCATCTTCTTTATCCATCTTTTTCCGTTACTGCTGGACTAGGTTACGGATATTCCGTCCTTTCAGTAGGACATTCTTTATTTTCTTGGATTCATTCCCCAGACAGCTATGTTCCCCATTTTTATGTCTTTTTCATGATCCTTTACATGTTTGATTCAAGACTTATTCTATTGCCGAGCTATTATATACGCATGACCAGATTTACATGACTTACACCTATCATGAGAGGTATCCATGACCGTGACACATGTGGCACTGTGGCCGACTCTTTTGCGTTGAGAGTGATTTCACGCGGCGTCCTTTTCATGTTATACAGATTATATTTCATGTTGGCATTATTATTTAGGGCGTATGGATGCATCCTAGTTTACTGTTTACACGTTCATGGTGATGGTTTGGTGTGTGCTTACATCCCATCACTTTGGAGTTGATCTCCACCCATATTATTATAAGAGGTCACCCCTCTATTACATGTTGAGGCAGCCCCTCTATTATATGCATGTATTCATGATATTATTATTATGACATGTATGATTATATCTCAAGACATCTCTGACTTCACGTTACCATGTATTACATGTTATTATCTATTCCTTCATGTTGTATTTAATGGTTTCTCATGACACTCATGATCTTTCCGCTGATTTTACTTGCTCTTTAGATTTAACAAACTCTATTTTAGCAAAACTAGGTTTAACTATTTTCTTTTGAATATTAGCCTGAGGCACATCTTCTTCCTCACTATCAGACACCCAATCCTCAATAATTGGAGCACCATTATTCTTCCTAATTGCCTTAGGCTTGTCTGCACTATCATTAGCTTCACTAGTCTCAAATGCAGGCTTCTTAACTATAGGCTCACTAACTATAGGCTCATTTTCAAACTCCTCTAGACCAGAGAATGACAAATCAGGTTTTGGAGGCATAAAGTTTCCTGTATAGGGAGGTGGAACAACATTATACCCTAAACCTGTTTTGCACTTATCAACTATCTGACAGTCTATTAGTTTGCTTAAGCTTTTAGATGAATTCTCAAGTTTTTCTACTATTAGCTGAATTTCATCTTTTTGTTTTTGAGCCAGTTCCAACTTTCTCCTAAGCTCTGTAATGGATACTTCTTTTAAATAAATCTCACATTTTAAGAGCTTGATATCTTCTTCATAAACATACTTATTTTTCTTATAAACTAGAAGTCTTGCTTCTACAGACTCTAAACCTGTTTTATAAGTAATAGCATTTATCTTAGATGTCCTTAAGTCTTTTAACAGTTGTTCATTTTGTTCTTTAAGAATTTTAACATTTTCCAAACAAGATGATGAACAGTTTGAATCAGTAGATACCTCAGAGTTAGAACTTGTAGAAGAGTAAGCCATGAGTGCAAAGTTAGTTGGACCTTCTTCTGCTTGATCACTCCAATCATAATCACCAAGACCATCACATGAGATCAAAGCATTGGAAGTAGTTGTCTCCACTGGCACAACCCTTCTTGTGTTCTCCCTATTCCTGTTTTCTTGGTTCCTTGGAGCCCTGCACTCCCTTGCAAAGTGTCCCCTTTTGTGGCAGTTGTAACACTCCACCTTGGACTTATCAAACCCAATGGTTTCAGTACCATTCACAGTAAGCTTTCTTCCAGTGTTCTTCAAGAATCTCCTTGCCCTCATTGTTAGCATAGCCATCTGCCACCTCAAGTCCATCTCTTCTAAATCATCAGGATTAATTTGTTGCAAGTCCTCATTGTCAAGTTGTGGACTGTTTGGTTGACTTGCAAAGAAAGCACAGATAACAGCATCACTCAAGTTATCAATTGTTGTTGAGTTAACAGCAGTAGCTTGAGTGCTAGCAGTTGTAACACCATGAGCAGTATTAACTGCTCCATTTGTACTGCTGGTGCTGTTTGAGGACACAAAGGCTACGTTTTGTGTGTTTGTGCTTGAGCTTGATGTATAACTAACGAAGGGTATTTAGAAAGTTTTTAGTCTATCGCCAAAGAATGTGTAGTCTTGGGTTAAGGCATATGTCGGTTGTGGGTCAACTCACTTTACCTACGGAAACCGCTAAAAAGAGTCATATAAGCAGTATTCTGTTTTTACACATTGATATAAAGTTCGAGGTAAAGCTAATTATTGTTTCTTATTTGTTTGATTCGGGACCATGTACCCGCCGAGGCAGAAACGGGAAAAATATATAAAGAAAAGAATGGGAAGTTGGTTATTATTCTGAGGCCTTGATTTCAGGTTTCGTCTCACAAATTTCAGTCTCACTACATTCTTTTAGCATGTGTATGCATTTACCCTTTCGAAATTGAATAACGAAACTGGCAAAAACGCCTCTGGATCAGCTTTGTCCTCTTATGTTTAACCAGTACCAGCCCCAAACGATGCAGTCATTATTAGGCTCATTCTTCTAAACTTTTTGTAGTCGTATATTTTTACGTTGAAAACTCATGTATAATTTAGTTCGATAAGACGGATAAAAAAAGGTTGAAACGATTTGCCGTTTAATGATTAAGAAAGGTTGAAAAACAAGCAAAGGAATCAATATCGACATTATGGTGGGTTTGTTTTTTAATAGGGTATGATGGGTCTTAAAAGTGTAAATCAATAACACTAACACTAAATCTTACACCAAAATCAATAACACTAAATCAATGACACTAAATCTTGAAACCAAGTGAGAAAGGAAGTGGAGAGTTTAAGACAGTTCGCAGAACCTATGGTAAGAAAGGAAACGGCTGAAATGGAGATGACCAAGGCAAGACAAGCTGCGAGGATTCAGGCCGAGCATAGGGTGTGAGTTATGCAGTTACTCAATTTACAAGCGAATTATGCAGTTACTCAATTAGAGACATATTGTGAGTACTGACACATATATGATTATGGTATATAGTTTAGAAAACATGTTTTACTTACTATCAGTATTGCATTCAAAAGTACAAGTTTTGTTATTTGAAGCATAATTGACGTCATTATGCTGTTTATGAAAAAGTATGCAATAATACATATTGGTGTTAAAGTTTAGTATTTTGGGTGCTTATCATCATAGAGTGATTGATTAAATTGATGTGGTGGTGAAATTGGTAGGGACCAAGTTGAAGTACAAGCTGGGGGGGGTATCTGGAGCACGATTGTGAACTTTACTTTGATTGTAGTGGTATTAGTTTCTGTAATTTGTTTGATTTTTATTGCTCTGTATGTATATATATTTTTTGTGGCCTGCTTTTTAGTCTTTAGTTAGTTTGGTGATTCACGACTGCTATCTAAAATGTTCTTACACGTTCACTCAGACCCGTAG
>BQNB010170287.1:0-13691 GCA_026074375.1 Tanacetum coccineum | reverse complement strand
GGGTCAATTGGTATTTGAAAGTAACCCGAGAAACCATCTAGAAAACAATAGTATTCGTTTCCCGCGAGTCTCTCAAGCATTTGGTCCATAAACGGTAATGGAAAATGATCTTTACGGGTGGCATCATTTAACTTTCGGTAGTCAATGCATACACGCCATCCCGTAATTAATCGAGTAGGTATCAATTCATTATCATCATTTTCGATTACGGTTATACCACCTTTCTTGGGCACACAATGGACGGGGCTAACCCACGGGCTATCGGAGATGGGATAAATTAATCCGGCTTCAAGAAGTTTGATAACTTCTTTCTTGATAACCTCGTGAATTTTTGGGTTAACCCGTCTTTGATGTTGCACCGTGGGTTTAACATTATCTTCCATCAAAATCTTATGGGTACAAAACTTTGGATCTATTCCCTTAATATCCGACATCTTCCAAGCTATGGCACGCTTATGTAATCTAAGAACCTTAAGAAGAGCGGTCTTGTCCTTATCTTTTAAGTCTTTAGCGATTATGATGGGTAATTTATCGGTACCCTCCAAAAACGCATACAAAAATGAGGAGGTAAGTCTTTGAGCTCAAGCTCGGGGAGTTCATCACTAGAAGGTTCAATGGTCTTAAGTTCCTCAAATTTTTGTTCTTCCGGATGGAGGGTGGATGATGGGTCAAAATTAAGCAATCTTTCAAGGGTGAGAAGGTCTTCTTTTGGATCAAAGTCGCCATCATCAATTCCCGGTGGAAGTGATTCGCTAGTAAGACAAGCTTCGATTTCTTCCAAAATGAAATCACCTCCCTCAAAAGGAGTGAGAGAGGTGGGAGAAGTAGAAAGGATTGGTTCCAAAGTTAGGGTGGGATTTCCACTCTTGGAAACGTTCGAAAATCCAAGTACTTCTTGAGCAAACTCCTCACAAGCTACATCAATAACATCGATTCGGTTAACCGATTCAATAGTATTGTAGGAGAATGTCTTAGTATCACCAACTTTGAATGTTACGGATTGGTCATCATGTTGAAGGGTCATTTTTTCACCGTAAACATCAATCAAATCTCGTGTCGTCCTCAAGAAGGTCTCCCAAGAATCAAAGGAACTAGAGGATCGGCAATATAATCAACGACTACGAATTCGGCAGGAAATAAAAATGTTCCAACTTTCACAAAAACATTCTCGGCGATGCCGGTTGGAGTAGAAATCGTTCGGTCGGCAAGTTCAAGTATCATTCGGGTCTTGGTCAAATTCGAGAGATTTAGCTTTTCCCATACGGAAAGAGGCATTAGGTTGATGCTTGCACAAAGATCGGCCAAGGCTAAGCATTCATCCATCTCCAAAAAATCACACGGTATGAGAAATCTACCAGGGTCTCCAAGTTTTTCGGGGAAACTTTTTGAGGATAACCGCCGAGCAATTCTCATTCACTGGTGTTTTGATTAAGTCAATTATCTTATCTTTGTTATTGAGAAGCTTCCTAAACATTGGTGCAAATTTGGGCATGTGTAGGAGAGCATCCGCGAAACTAACTCGAAATGGAGATTCTTAAAAATTTCCATAAATTTCAAAGCTAAAAGATCGTCTTTTTCATAAAGCTTCTCCTTGTTAATCCTTGAAGGATAAGGTAGGGTCAGTTTAGCTTTTGCAGCAACAGCGGGCTCATCAATTTGAGTTTGAGTTTGGGCCACCGGAGGTTTGATGTTTTCGATGCTCGGACCGTATCCTTTGTCACCTCGGGTTCATGTTCCACCACCTTAGGAAGAGAAGAAGGCGGAGGTGGAACTTGAGGCCCATCATAAGAAACACCACTTCGGGTAGTGATTGCTTTCAAGTTACTTCTCGGGTTAGCAACGGTGTTGCTAGGAAGAGAACCCGAGCCCAAAGTAGAGGCGGAATTGGTATTCATGAATTTGGTAAGCATCTCCGTTAAATTGGTCATTTTGTTTTGCATGTTTTGGTTTTGCTTTTGCATATTTTTCATAACCGCATCATTAGCTTTGATGTAGTTTTGAAAGTCATCCTTTGACACACATTGTTTTTGAGGAGCCGGAGCTTGGTTAGCCGGAGCTAGGTAAGCTGGGGGTTGATAAAACAAGTAAAGGCACACTAAAAACGATGCGCAATTAAAAAACGAAGAAAAACAATAACGGGACCAAATCCCGTTCTTTAAAAAACCAAATTCTACAAATTTAACCCTATGAAAGCAAAATTATTTTTTAACAATCCTAAATGATAAAAGAAAATTTTAAAAAAAGAATTATATTTTTTTGAATTTTATTTAATTTATTATGAATTAAAAACTGTTTTTATCTAAATTAAATATTAAAATTACTAAACTATTTATAAAAATTCTGAAAAAATTACAAAAAGTAGCTTGGACAGTGCTAAATCTAAGAAAAATTAAAAGGGGTGAAACAGCTTATTTATAGCTTAAATGGGCTAAAAGGCCTTATATAATAAATTGTGAAAACTACCACCAGATAGCCCTACTGGTGCTGGTGGTAGTGAGTGTGTGTGTTAAATACATTGGTAGAGGGTGGTAGAGGTCCAGGGTTCGAGCCTTGGCTCACCTTGGGATTCCCACTTTCCCAATGTTTTTATTTTTGCAAAATTTCTTACGAAAAAGCTTTAAGATCTAAAAATAAGCAATTTTAAAAAAGTGACTTTTTATAAAAACCTAAGATAAGCACAGAAATAAGCTCTAAAAGCTAACAAAATGCTTTTTAACACTAAGTCACAATATAGCTAACTGTTTGCATTTTTTAGACTTAAAAGAAAAATAAGCTAACACAGACACTAAACTACACCTATTAAGCACTTATGAACAAAATTAAGCAAAGAAAAATAAGCTAAACTGAGCTTAAAGGACAGAATCACTTAAAGGCTTTTAAACTTAAATTTCTAAACTAAAAGTGCTAAAAAGCTTAAATAAGCTCGAACCTAAACCTAATAAGCAAGATGAAACACAAGTTAAGCAATCCTAAAAAGCCAAAAGCTCTGAAAAGCAAATGAGCTTTTGGCTCAAAACTGTTAATAAAACAACCCTTAGGGGGACTTTTGAACTTATTTTTAAGCAACTAAATGGAACCTTATGGCTTAGTGACTTATATGCATCTCAAGCTTAGCCTATAAGCTACAATAAGCAGCAAAGAAAAATCATTTTGAAATTCAAATAAGCCATGAAACTTTCTTATGAAGAAGGTTGTTCACACAGATTGCACTCTTTTCGGTTTCCTTTTAAAAGACAAATTGGCTTTTTTGCAGCCTTAATTTTAAGCTGGTAAAAGAAGTTCAAAACACAAAATAAGCTGAAACAGATTAACTACATACTAAAAACTACTTATGCAAACAAATTTAAAACCAAAATCTAACTTTAAGTTAACTAAAAGTGAGAATGAAAAGTGGCTTTTTAAAAAAAACATAAAACTAAAAATATACTTAGACGGATTTGAACCAACCTTTCACAAGACTAAGGAAATTTTAACCAACACTTGTATACTACATTTTGACACCCTAAACAACTCAAAACCAACTCTTAAAAGCTAATTTCAAAAGCCTTATCAAATAAGCTACTATAATATGTTTTGTCACCACAGATTTTAACAACTTATAGATAAAACCTTAAAACTAACTTTTAAATTTAAAAAGGCTTGTTAAAGTTGGATTAATGACCCAAACTTTTCTAACACTTGTTTTGACCCATTTTGGTTCTTAAACCAAACACCCCTTAAAGAATCCAAAATCCATTTTAAGCTACAAACAGACTTAGAAGGCTTAATAAAACTTAAAACAGGTTAAGCACAAATTAAATTAAGGGCAAATAAGCACTTAGAACACAAGGACAAGCAATAAAAATAAGCAAACAAGAATTGAGCAATTTTAAGGCTATAAAAGACAGTTTATGAGTAACACTTGGACAATTAAGTTTTAAACTACAAGCTAAGCATATTAAGCAATACTAAGACATAATAAGCATGAATAAGCAAAGATAAACAGAAAATAAGCATAAATAAGCAAGTGAACAGTAAATAAGGTAAAAAGTAAAAAATGAAACTTACAAATGCCTTTGCTCAAAAAAGGCTAAACAATGCTCAAAAGAGCTTAACTTTAAGCTCCAACTTATATTAAACAAGCTGGTAAGTCCATAAGTCCTTCCTAAACTGGCTTATCATCCAAAATTAGCTGTGGTATTTTAAGGGGTGGATATTTGATGAAATTTTCTTAGGTACTTAATATATTTATTTGCTTTAATGAAAAATAGTTTATAAAAGCTCAAATAAGAGCTTGTGACAGCTTTTAAGGTATTTTTAACAATCAAAACAGGAAATTAAAAACTCAGAATTTTTATAACTTAAAAACCTCAAATTTCATTAATAAAAAGGGTTATAAGATTTGAAAAAAAGTACAATAAGCTAAACGTAAACTAAGATAAGTTGTAAAAAAAACTAGATACCCCATAGGGCTTACAAAAGTCCCTATTTATAGAAGAAATATCAAAGTCTTGGGTCTTCAATGTGTGTTTCTTCAGTCAGAGGGATTATGAGTGTGTTTCTTGTGTGAGAGAGCCTGAAACCTTCATCTAGGCCATCCAATTTTCTTGGACACCAAGACTTATAATCTTAGCCCTTGATTTAGTCTAACGAATCACAAAATGGAGGATTACCAAGGTGGAATTGGCACTTTGTGAAGTGGGGTTGACGTGGGATGGTGATGGGTTTGTCTGGGGTTGTAGGGTAACCTATTTTTGGGGAAGATAAACAGTGTTAATGGTTAATGTCGGGAAAAGGGTGAGTTTGTTTTGGTTTAACGGGCGTTAGCCCTATTTTTGTTAATCGTTTGCACTGTTAGTCCTTTTGGACTATCAATGTTAGTCCTTGAAGACCAACGATGTAAGGGTGAAAGGGATGGTGTACTAACTATGTTAACAGTTTTTTTTCTTTGGTAGTGGACTAGTGTTGGGCCGGATTTTGTGTTTTGGACTTTTGTATAAGTTAAATGGCATTGGGCCATTTAAACTTATAAGGTGGTCTTTATATACTTTAATGGGCTGACCCGGCCCATTAGACGGGTACGGGTTGGCCCATTTAATATTTCTTCAGATTCGGCTTTGTCTTTGACTTTTGACTTTGACTTTGTTGACTTTGACTTTCTACGCTCTTTCTATTCTCGTGCTCGGTTTTGTCTGTTTTGACTTGATTTTTGTCCTTTAGTGAATATTCGTTACCTGCACAATATAAATGCAAAAAACAAAAATACAATGTATTTTTGGTATATTTTGGTCATTTTAGGCACGTTTTTATAGGCAAAAGGTATGTGTAATTAAGCACATATCAATGATCTCTACAACAACCTCAAGGTGTAAGAACCAGAAGTTAAAGGGATGTCTAGCTCAAGTTCAAGCAAATAGAACATGGCTTTTGTATCCTCTTCAAATAACAACACTAGCGTCACTAATGAAGCAGTTAATACAGCTCATGGAGTTTCTACTACAAGCACTCAAGTTAATGCTGCTATCTTTACAAATATTGATAACTTGAGTGATGATGTTATTTGTGCATTCTTTGCTAGTCAACCAAATAGTCCTCAACTTGTACACGAGGACTTGTAACCAATCCATCCAGATGACATAGAAGAGATGGATTTGAGATGGCAAATGGCTATGTTAACTATCAGAGCAAGAGGGGTTTTAAAGAATACAGGAAGGAAGCTTACTGTTAATGGAAATAAGACTATTAGTTTTGATAAGTCCAAAGTGAAGTGCTACAACTGCTACAAGAGGGGACATTTTGCTAGGGAGTGCAGAGCTCTAAGAAATCAAGACAACAAGAACAACGAAAGCTCATGAAGGAGTTTTCCTATGGAAACATCTACTTCTACAGCTTTGGTGTCATGTGATGGTCTTGGTAAATATGACTAGAGTGATCAAGCAGAGGAAGGGCCTTATTATGCACTCATGGCTTTCTCATCTTCAAGTTCTGACTCAAAGGTATCCAATGATTCTATTTGTTTAAAATTTTGTTTGAAAACTATTGAATCTCTTAAATCTCAAAATGATCAACTATTAAAAGATTTAAAGAAATCTGAGTTAATGGTTTTAGGTTATAAGACAGGTTTAAAGTCTGTGGAAGAAAAACTTGAAGTTTATAAAGCAAATAAGTCTATTTATTCACAAGACATTAAGGGCTTAAAATTTGAAATTCATATAGGAGAAATAACTATTAGAGAGCTTAGGAAAAAGCTTGACATAGTTCAAAAAGAAAAAGATGGCATTCAACTTAATGTAAATAAATTTTAAACATGCATCTAAAGTTTATAAACAGCTCATAGAGTGTCAGATAGTTAACAATTGCAAGAAAGGTTTAGGCTATGAAAATTATAATGCAGTTCCACCTCCCTACATAGGAAATTTCATGCCTCCAACACCTGACTTGTCTTTTACTAGTTTAGATGAATTTGTTAATGAGCCTATAGTTGATAACTATAAAGCTATGTCTAGTTAAGAAGAGCCTAAGATAGTTAAGAAGAATGACGATTGCCCCAATTATTAAGAATGGGTGTCAGATGATGAGAAAAGGATGTGTTCTCAGGCCCTAAAAATTGAAAAGAAAACAGTTAGGCTAGTATTGTTGAGAAATGCGCTTGTCAAATCTAAACAAACAAAAAACTGCTAGGAATCTGTTCAAAAAAGTTGAGCAACATAGGGCAAAACACTCACAGTCCAAAGATGCAATTCAAATAAATTGGCAATATGATGTCTCAAAAACTAGGAAGTAATTTTGAGATGTTTAATAAGGTCTGTTATGTGTGTGGAAGTTTTGATCATTTGCAGGTTGATTGCAATTACCATCAAAAACAGTTTCAAAATCAAAGGATGGTAAAACCTGTTTGAAACATGCTCAAAGGGTGAATCATCAAAACTTTGCTAAAAAGACTCACCCCTGTGCTAAAAAAAAACATTGGTTCATGAGCATTATCTAAGAAGTTTGGCTTTAGTGGTCAAGTAATAATGCTAGACAAAATATTCTCAAAAACAGCAATCTCAGTTGCTTAATACTGCTAGACAAGTTAATACTTCTCACTCAAAAACAACTAATGAAATGCTGCTAGGACCAATGTCATATCTTTCTAAAAACAGCACATTTCAACTGTTTAACGAGGCCCATTCATATGAATACAACGTCAAAAACAGTATATTAATCAAAGGGTAATAAAGTTAGGGATAAAAAAATTAGTATTGCTACGCCAAAAGCAGTAGTTAATGTTGTTAAGGGAAATAATTTTAATGTTGTTAAGGTCTCACCTTGTTAGGTTTGGAAACCAAAGCATAAAGTTTTAGACCATGTTTCTAAACACAACAGTGCATAAATCACCCTAAAAAAGTTTGATTATATTGATGCACAAGGCAGATCCAAGTCAGTGATGGCTTGGGTCCCCAAAAGAAACTGATTTTCTTATCTAATGTGCAGGGCAATCTACAAATGGATTTACAGGATCAAGGAGTGATTGATAGTGGATGCTCAAGGTACATGACAGGGAACATGTCCTATCTTACAAACTATGAAGAGATAGATGGAGGATATGTTGCTTTTGGAGGGAACCCTAAAGGAGGGAAAATCACAGGAAAATGTACCATTAAAACTGGTAATCTAGATTTTGAAAATGTGTATTTTGTGAGAGAGTTAAAGTTTAATCTCTTTAGTGTCTCACAAATGTGTGATAAAAAGAATAGTGTTCTTTTTAATGACACTGAATGTATTGTTTTATCTCCAAACTTTAAGTTAATTGATGAAAGTCAAGTTTTACTTAGAGTTCCTAGAAAGAACAATATGTATAGTGTTGATTTAAAGAACATAGTTCCTAAAGGAGGTTTAACTTGCCTTTTTGCAAAAGCCACATCTGATGAATCTAAACTTTGGCATAGAAGGCTAGGTCACTTAAATTTTAAAACCATGAATAAATTGGTTAAGGGAAATCTTGTAAGAGGTTTACCTTCTAAACTTTTTGAAAATGATCAAACCTGTATTGCTTGTCAAAAGGGAAAGCAGCACAGAGCCTCTTGTAAGTTCAAAATAGAGAAATCAATTAGTCTTCCTTTACATTTGTTGCATATGGACTTGTTTGGTCCAACATTTGTAAAAATCCTTAAAAAGAAAATGTATTGCCTAGTTGTCACAGGTGATTATAGTAGGTTTAAATGGGTTTTCTTTCTATCTACTAAGGATGAGACTAGTGGCATTCTTAAGTCCTTTATAACTGGAATAGAAAATCTAGTATATCACAAGGTTAAAGTGATTAGATGTGATAATGGAATAGAGTTCAAAAACAGATAAATGAATCAGTTTTGTAAGATGAAGGGTATTTTAAGACAATTTAGTATAGCTAGAACTCCTCAACAAAATGGAGTTGCTGAGAGGAGGAATAGGACACTAATTGAGGTTGCTAAGACTATGATAGCTGATTCTAAGTTGCCAACTACTTTTTGGGCAGAAGCAGATAATACTGCTTACTATGTGCAAAATAGAGTGTTAGTAGTTAAGCCTCATAACAAGACCCCATATGAACTTTTTCATGGTAGAACACCAATTTTAACTTTTATGAGACCATTTGGGTGTCTTGTTACCATTCTGAATACCATAGATCACTTAGCCAAATTTAATGGTAAGGCTGATGAAGGTTTCTTTGTTGGATACTCTTTGAATAGTAAAGCCTTTAGAGTATTTAATAGTAGAATAATGATAGTGGAAGAAAACTTGCATATTAGGTTTAGTGATAGTACACCTAATGCTGTAGGTAGTGGACCAAATTGGCTATTTGATATTGATGCACTAACAAGAATAATAAATTATGAGCCAATTGTTGCAGGTACACGGTCTAATGGTTTTGTAGGTATAAAAGCAAGTGATAATGCAGGTCAAGCTAGAAAGGAGACAGAACCTGTCAAGGATTACATTTTGCTACCATTATGGACTGTTGATCCACCATATTCTCAAGATCTAAAGAGTTCTCATGATGATGGATCCAAACCTTCAAGTGATGATGGAAAGAAGGTTGATGAAGATCCAAGAAAAGAAAGTGAAAGTAATGATCAAGAGAAGGAAGATAATGATAACAGCACTAACAATGTTAATGTTGTTAGCGCAAATGAGGTTAATGTTGTTGGTGGAAAAACAAGCATTGAACTTCCATTTTATCTAAATATTCCTATTTTGGAAGATTATAGCATATTTGACTTCTCAAGAGAAGATGAAGATGATGGTGCAGAGGCTGACATGAACAATTTGGATAGAACAATCCAAGTCAGTCCTATTCCAACTACAAGAATTCATAAAGATCATCCTCTTGATCAAGTGATTGGAGATTTGCAATTAGCTACATAAACAAGAAAGATGTCAAAGAAATTAGAGGAACATGGGTTTGTTAATACTATTCAACAAAGAACAAACCATAATGACCTTTAAAACTACTTCTTTGCTTACTTTTTATCACAGGAAGAACCCAAAAAGGTAATTCATGCATTGAATGATCCAAGCTGGACAGAGGCTATGCAAGAAGAACTTCTACATTTCAAGTTACAAGAAGTTTGGACTTTAGTGGATTTACCAAATATAAAAAGGGTTATAGGCTCTAAATGGGTTTTCAGAAATAAAAAGGATGAAAGGGGAATTGTGATAAGAAATAAAGCAAGATTGGTTGCTCAAGGGTACACATAAGAAGAAGGGATTGAATATGATGAAGTCTTTGCCCCTGTTACAAGAAATGAAGTAATCAGGCTTTTTTTAGCTTATGCTTCATTTAAAGATTTTATAGTGTATCAAATGGATGTAAAAAGTGCTTTTCTCTATGGGAAGATTGTAGAAGAGGTGTATGTATTTCAACCACTAAGATTTGAAGATCCAGACTTTCCTGATAAAGTATACAATGTTGAAAAAGCATTGTATGGACTACATCAAGCTCCTAGAGCTTGGTATGAAACCTGTTGATCCTAAACCTAGATCGATTCCTTAGGTTGTCTAACGTTAAATTACCTTAGATAAATCCAAAATAACTTATTGTAGAAACTTTTTATGTATATTAAAATGTATGCGGAATCTACACCTTAATACTCTAGAAGTAAAATCAATGAAACATTAATCTTGAACAACAAAGATATAACCAAACGATCCAATATTATTAGATTAATAATACGAGTACTCTTAACTTAGTACTGGTTTTACAACCTTGAAGCTTTTCTCAATCGACTTTGACAACTATGAAAACTAATAATGATACGACTACGTGTTTTGTGATATCTCAGCAAGCACACCAATAGAAACTCAAAAGCCTCTACTCAAGGATGAAGATGGTGAAGAAGTGGATATTCATATGTATAGGTCAATGATTGGTTCATTGATGTATCTTACATCTTCAAGACCTGACATCATGTTTGCAGTATGTGCCTGTGCTAGATACCAAGTCAATCCAAAGGTTTCACATCTTCATGTTGTGAAAAGGATTTTTAGGTACTTAAAAGGTCAACCAATATTAGGCCTTTAGTATCCAAAAGATTCTCCTTTTGATTGGGTAACATACACTTATAGTGATTATGCTGGAGCAAGTTTGGATAGGAAGTCTACAACAGTAGGTTGTCAATTCCTTGGATGTAGATTAATATAATGGCAGTGCATGAAACAGACTGATATGAGTTTAATCACATATCAATTTTCCTTAATAAAACGAGCTTAAATGACTATTAATACATGAAAAATACATTGTACATGTTTGTATTGTAAATTGTGTCTTGTAGGTAATGGGTATATCAAAAATGGACAAAACGATGCCAAAAACGGACAAAACCGAGCACGGGATTGGAAGAGCGTGAGAGAAACAAAGCCGAAGGCATATTCATTTTTAATGGGCCAACCCGTACCCATTTTGTAGGCCGGGTTAGCCCATTAATATATTTAAGTATATAAAACCTAAGCCTAAATCTATAAGTCCAAAATCATAAACCTAATCTAATCCAATATCCAAATTTTGATCCTGGCCCAAGTTATAAACAAAAGCCCAAACCACAAATCCCAGGTCAAAGTCAAAATGATAAAGAACGGGTCAAATGTTACTATTTACCATCTTCCCCCTATTTTTACACCTAAAATGAATTAACGCAAGGTAAACACTCCTCTCCACACACGCATCTCTCATCCTTCTAGAAGGCCTAACACCTCTGACAGTATACCATTGACATGCTGGCAATCCCAAACAACTTCATTGGTTGATGAGACGTGGAGAGTGATTAAAGGTTCATACGGATGGATTTGGAATCAAGGGCTTAGATTAAAGAGTGGGAGACGCTCCTAAAGATCTAAAATCATCCCCTCCTCACTATAAATAGTTATGGCATCTAGTTTTTAGTAGCTTATTAGTGTATCTTTTAGTTTATTGTCTCATTTTTAATGTAATTTCCTTTTTTTAAGCTTGTAAACGTTTGATTATTAATAAAAATCTCAGTTTTGTTTAAATTGTGATTTTGAATTCTGTTTTTACCTTTATGCAACTTAGCTAAAATGTGTTTAGAAACAACGTAAAAAGCTCAATAAGATCTCTTACTCTAATAAGCTAGCTTCTGAATAAGCCATTCACCTAAAATACCTCAAAATTCGGTATAAGCTTTATAATGGATGATAAGCCAATAATGGATGGGCTTATGGGTTTTACCAACTTGTTTCCAACAAGCTGGAGCTTGTAGATAAGCTCTTAAGAGCAATATAAGTCCTTGTTTTGAGCAAAGGACAAGGTACTATCTCTTTTACTCTTTTAAGGTTGATTTTCCCATTCAGCTTATTGCTTGCTTATTTTATGCTTATAATTGCTTAATTGTGCTTATTCTGTCTAAATATAGCTTAATTTGTTTAGTTTATAGCTTATAATAGTTTAGCTTGAGTTTTCTTAGAAACTATCCTATTTTAGTTAAAATAGCTTATTACTTAATGCTTATTTCCATGAGATCTATGCTTATTTGTCCTTAGTGTTGTTAGTTCTTTATCTGTTTTCATTAATTAAGGCTTATTAAGATCTGTTGTAGCTTATAAGTTTGTTTTAAGAATTTAAAGGGGTGTTTGGTTTAAGCAGTCTTAACATAAGTTAAGACTGCTAGGGTTATTTTTAGGATTAAGTCAGTTTTCATAAGTCCTAATTAAGTCTCATAACTAGTTTTCATAAGCTTAGAGAAATTTTTGAAAAGTTTTGTAGTCTATTTCATTAAATATTCTCAAGTCTGCTAGTTATTGATTTTCAAAACTGGATTATAGTGAATTTCTTTTAAATTCTATTTGAGTTATGGTTTTTATGATCAAAATGAGTTTAATAAGCATCAAGTTACATCTGTTTTGAGTTTACTGTCCTTGGAATAGCCTTTTGAGAGCTTAAAATCTAAAACAGTTAAGAAGTGCTAGTCTAGTGGTTTATTTTTAAAAGTCTAAGTTTGCAGGATAATTGAGGGTTTAATCTAGCTTAACTTTTGCTTAAATTGATTACATTTAGCTTATAGTAGTATGATCTTAATCTGTTTTGAGTTTCTAGTTTGTCAAATGTATTTTTGAATCTTAAAATCTAGTTGCAAATAGGCCATTTAGTTCAAAAAGTCAAAAGTTAGTCAAGTATATGCAGTCACCTTCCATTTGGATTTCTAGCTTATTAATAGGTCTTATTTGCTGAAGTCTAGTTTATTTTTGCTTATTGATCTTATTATTAAGTCTGTTTTGAGCTTTTAGCCTTTTATTTTGCTTATTGAGTCTTAATTTTAAGCTGCAAGTATGCATTTCACCTAAAGAAAAATCCAAAAACAAGTAATCTGTCACTTTCATTTAGTCTTTTCTAGCTTATTTCTTTAACTAGTTTGCTTAAATCTAGCTTATTTGAGTTAATTGAGTCTAGTTCTAAATCTGTTTTTAGCTTTTAGCTTATTGTCTGTGCTTATTAGTCTTTAATTCTTAGCTAAAATTATGGTCTAAGTCCTTTAAACCTATTTTTAAGTCAACTGTCTTTAGGCTTTTAGTTGTTTTTCAGCTTATTGTGTTAGCTTATTTCTAGTTTAGGAGCTTAATAAGTCTAGGTTAGGATCTGTTTTCAGCTTATTAAGTTGTCTAATTGCTTATTGAGTCCAAAAGTCCTAACAGTTTTAGCTTAATGTCAACTAGTTTTAATCCTAACTGTCACTTTTGATTGTTTTTTTTAGCTTATAAATAAGTTTTGGTAAAAGTCCTTTTATTAAAGTTTCTTAGTTTACCTTATAGTTTAGCTTTTTCAAAAAGAAAAATAAAAAAATGTTTTTGCAAAAAGGTAAGTCACAGGGTTCGAACCTGCGACCTTCCCTTCACACACACAACACCTCAACCAACTGCCCTGGGGTCTTTTTCGTTTAAACCTTTGCACCATTTATTATTTACCCCCTTTTCCAGTTTTGCTTATTTAGCTTATTATAATTTTCACAGCTTATTGGGATAAGCTGTGAATCCCATTTTTCTTCCTAAACCTTTATTATTAGTTCAAGAGTTTTTCTGATTCTTTTTATAATTTTTAGTTTTCATTTAATATTTTTAATTGAATTTTTAGTTTAAGAAGCTTTAAAATTAGTTTTTATAATAATAAAAATACAAAAAAATATATTTTCTGTTTCTAAAAATTAATTTTATCATTTTAGTTTAAGAAATTTGCATTTTAAGTT
>BQNB010170286.1:0-13692 GCA_026074375.1 Tanacetum coccineum | reverse complement strand
CATAGAGGGGTTGAGTCATTTGGCATTGTCAAGTCATTTGTATCCTTCATTCATTTTCCATCTAATATCACAAGTCCATTTTCCATCTCACTACTCTCTCTTACTAAAATGGCTATCAGGTGGTTTGAATCACCAAGACCACCGGATCATAGTTTTAGTAATTTTTGCAATTTTTCCATTTTTCCATTCACTTCATTAATACATTCATCCATTTTCCATCCTATTTCTCTCTAACATCACAACCCACATCTCACTCATGTTCTTGGTTTGATCTTAAGATTACTAGTATTCTTCAAAGGGCAACTTAAGTCCTTGTGGTTTAATAAAATGGGTGTGGGCTAAGGTTTTGGGCTTTTGAATTCGGGTGTGGCCCATTTAGGTTTAGGGACCATTTATGTGATTTTTAAAACTTGAGGGACTATTTAGGTAATTATTTGGGTTTTGTCATTTTGTGGCTTTGACTTTTATTGACCAAGGTTTGACTGAGAGTTGACCAAGGTTGACTTTGCTTCCGGCTCTTGTCCGTGTTTGCCCGTTTTTGACGGTTTTCTTGTGATTTTTGATATTTCTATACCTGCATACACAAAACACAAAAACAAGCATATCTTTGCCATTTTTAGTCTATTTTGGGTCATTTAGGGTTATTTTTGGTGTTAACGGATATGTGTATTTTACACCTATCAACGTGGTTTGTACTCTCGACATCATGGTCAAGGACGTGGTAGAGGCAACAACTAAACCTAAGGCCAACGTGACTCCTGGAAAATTTGTGAAGATAATGAATAAAAGGATAAACAACATGAGAAACGTGACCTCTCACATATAAAGTGTTACCGTAATAATGAGTAAGGACACTTTGTTTCAAGATGCCCTAAACAAAACCAAAACCATGAAGTTAACCTGAATGACACGCAAGAAGAAAATATGTATCATGAAGAAGGAACGTTCTTTATGATGAATATGGTTCAAGAAACGATTTTTAGGAATGAAGAAAAGTATACTCCACCAATGATCGAATCTAATACTGAGGAAGATGATGTATGGTATTTTGACAACGGAGCAAGTAATCACATGACAGGTAATTACTCTTACTTTTCTAAATTAAATGAATATATAACAGGACGTGTTAGGTTCGGAGATGGTTCAGGTGTGAGTATAAAGGGAAAAGGCTTGATTTTGTTCCAAGTTAAAAAAAAGAGAACAAAAATTGTTGAAAGATATCTAGTATATCCTTGTTCTTCGGAGTAATGTGATAAGTCTCGAACAAGCTACCCGAAAAGACCACTTCCCTCTCCTAATCATTAATCAAATGTTAGAACGATTATCTGGAAATGAGTATTACTGTTTTATTGATGGTTTTTCAGGGTTCTTCTAGATTCCCATTGAACCAGAAGATCAAGATAAAACAACGTTCACTTGTCCTTATGGAATGTTCGCTTATAGGAGGATGCCTTTCGGGCTATGCAACACGCCTGCAACTTTCCAATGATGCATGAAAACAATTTTCCATGACAAGGTAGAAAATTTCATGGAAGTATTCATGGACGAGTTCTCTGTATTTTGTAACTCTTTTGATAATTGTTTGGCCAATTTAGATAAGATGCTCGCTAGATGTAAAGAAACTAACCTTGTTCTTAATTGGGAAAAATGCCATTTTATGGTAAAAGAGAAAATTGTTTTGGGACATAAAATTTCTGGGTCAGGGATTTAAGTAGACAAGGCTAAAATTGATGTAATTTCTAAACTACCCTATCCAACAAACGTTAAAGGCGTTAGATGTTTCCCATGGCACATAGGTTTTTACCGTAGGTTTATTAAAAACTTTTCTATGATATCCAAACCAATGACCCAACTTTTACTAAAAGATTTGAAATTTGATTTTTCTAATGATTGCAAAAAGGCATTTAATGTTTTAAAAGAAAAATTAACTATTGCGCCCATTATAATATCTCCTGATTGGAACATGCCATTTGAACTAATATGTGATGCTAGTGATTTTTCCGTTGGAGATGTATTAGGGCAAAGTATTGATAGGAAATTCAAACCCATTTATTACGCTAGCAAAATTCTAAATAACGCTCAGAAACATTATACCACCACTGAAAAAGAACTTCTTGCAGTAGTTTTCGCCTTTGACAAATTTCGCCTTTATCTTACCAAAAGCTATGGTTTACACTGATCAATCTGCTTTGAAGTACTTGATCAAAAAAACAAGATGCTAAACCTAAACTTACAAGATGGGTTCTTCTACTTCAAGGATTTAATATCAAAATTAAGGACAAAAAAGAGCAAATAATCTAGCCGTAGACCACTTGTCTAGATTAGAGAATCCCCACATGGAAGTATTAACTAAGAAGGAAATTGCTGATGAATTTCCTAACGAGCACTTAATGATGTTGAAGGCTAAAGTTAATGACGTTGAGCCATGGTATGCGGATTATGTTAATTATATTGTCGGGAAGGTTGTTCCTCCAAAATGGACGTCCAAAAGAAGACAGAGGTTTATTCTCAAGTCAAGAACTATTTTTGGGATGAACCATATGCATTTATGTTATGTCCTGACAATATAATGAGAAGATGTGTGGCTGGAAACGAGATCTTTGAAATTTTGGCGCATTGCCACTCTAGACCAACTGGAGGACATCATAGTGCCTCTGTCACATGAAGAAAGGTTTACGAATCCGGATTCTTCTGGCCTAATATTTTTAAAGATGCTAACGATTACGTGATGAGGTGCGAAGCATGTCAGAGATCGGGAAATATATCATCAATAAGTGAGATGCCTCAAAACAATATTTAGGTGTGCGGAGTATTTGATATTTGGGAATTAGATTTTATGAGACCTTTTTCTGACTCAAGGGGTAACAAATATATATTAGTAGCTATCGATTACGTGTTCAAATGGGTCAAAGCTCAAGCACTTCCTACAAATGACATGTGGGTAGTGGTAAAATATTTAAGAGGATTGTTTGCTAGGTTTGGATTTCCTAAGGCTCTGATTAGTGATCGAGGAACACATTTCTGTAACTCTTAATTCGAGAAAGCCCTGCATAAATATGGCATGACTCACAAATTATCAACCATATATCATCCTCAATCTAATGGACAAATTGAAGTTACCAACAGGGCTATTAAGCGTATTCTAGAAAGATCGGTAGGGTATAATTCTAAGGATTGGTTTGAAGCTCAACGATGCATTATGGGCATTTAGGACTGCTTACAAGACACCAACCGGATGTACGCCATTTACATTAGTATATGGCAGGGCATGTCGTTTACCGGTAGAAATTGAGCATAAAGCAGATTGGGCATTAAATAATGTAATATGGATTTGACAACTGCTGGCAAGAATCGTTTTATGTAGATCAATGAGTTGGGAAGATTGAGAGATGGAGATTACAAGAATACTAAGATTTATAAAGAACGAATCAAGAGGTGGCATGACTCTAGGCTTCGCGGCGATAAAGATTTTAAAGTAAGGGACAAGGTCTTACTATTTATTTCTCGTTTTAAAATGCACCTAGGAAAACATAAATCAAAATGGTACGATCCAAATACAGTTAAAACATTGTACCCGTACAGAGCTGTTGAGATTGCTGATAAAAATGGGTTTAGTTTCAAAGTTAATGGACAACGATTGAAGAAGTACTATGAAGAGAATGTTAATAAGGAAGATGATGAAGTTATCGACTTCGAAGCAGATCCAACGTAAAGCTAAAGACAAGTCCAACTTAAAGACTTTGTTGTAAACAAAAGTGCTTGCCGGGAGACAACCCAGAATATATTTTACTTTTTTATCGAGTCTGTCTCTCCAGACTGCCAATACGGCGTATCCAATCTCAATGGATATGACATATTGACTTTCGGAGCATTATGTAGTCTTTAATTTTTTATACTTTTTAACTTTATTGTTAGTACAATCTATACGGAGTATTCATTGAATGAATACAACGTATTTGGCGACTCACCTGTATTGAGATATTTTTTACAGGTCTCAATACGGCGCATCTTGGTTTACGGATACGGCTTATTGACTTCCTGTACCGTTTTAGGTTTTTATTTTTGTTTTTTGACCAGACGAATATCGAAAAAAGATTTGCAATTGTTTTCTTATCATTTATACAGGACCTTCTAAACGAAAAGATGAATTTGGTGCTTATATTCTGGAATTCTATGTGTGTGTTGTAGTCATGCTGGCATTCAGACACAATTACAACACACAATTTTGCTCATATACGTAACATGGAGGATCATACCAAGCAAATCCTATGGGAGTTTCTTGTTCTAATTCTTTTATATTCCCGTTTTAATGTTATACTTATACAACGATGTCGTTGTATATTTCAAGTGGGGGAAGGAATTCGAACGTTTAGTTGTCCATATTTTTACATCAATATGCCTAATTTATATCAAAATTTAAAAAAAATTAGCATATATTTGTGAAATTATTAGTTACATAACCCGCACACATAACCCTTGTTTAGATATTGTGAGGATTTAGCCTTATCCGTATCCCAGTGTTTACCCAAATTCCACGAAAATATAAGTGTGCCGGTGATGTTGTAAACTTTAGAAATTGGCTTGGTATATCTATTCGAGACCACAATAATAAGCACTATTTTTAATAGATGGAGTGACATTTCTAAACTGGTAAATTTATAGGATTACACCAAAAAGCCTATACATGTTGTGATATTAACTAACTACACTGGTTAGTTAAGCCCCGTATAAACCCTTTGCTTACTCTCATTTTTAAAGTAAGATACCCCTAGAAAAACCTGCTGAGCCATTTTATTCTTTTCTTACACCAAATTTTTGTTTCATTACACCCTTACACCTTAGCCTACCCTATTAGATTATGTCCTTAATCGGTTGCTAGTCGCTTTTGTGTAAAGTATTGTACTTTCTGTGTACATGCATATTTTCTATCTCTGGTATGATCGGGAAATTGCACAATGCAATTAGGCACGTGTGTTGATTTTCTATCCATGGTTAGGTCAGGAAATTGTACAATGCAATGGGAAAATGTGAAAGTAGTAGTTTTTTTTATTTTTAGTGTGTTTACTACTTTCAATAGTATGTTCGGATATTAATTATCCAGATTTATCGTATTCGTGAAGTGGTGAAATTTTACACCGTAGTTCATTTTTCAGTATTAGTTATACAAAAAAATTGAAAAAACAGAAATATACGAAAAAAGATTGATAGAGAGAAAAAAAAGTGAGGTTTGTGAGATATCGGTTCATCTAAGCTTAACCGATATTATTATTTGAAGGATCGATTATTCGTTGGTACGTGTTACAAACCAACGATGTAAAGTTATGTTGTATTATTTCTAGTTCGTCACAATTATAAACCAACTATGTATTTTCATGTATAACGTGGTAGATATCGCCACTAATATTGTAAAGTATGTATATTATGGATGATTAGGAGTTGACCATTACGGGAACGCCAACTAAGGGTGTTTTTTGTTAATCTATGATCAAGACATTTATATCTACGATTTTGTATCTTTTTCATGGGGATGGTCGGGAAAGTAACTAGCAACAATGTTCCTTATTTGTTTGGACTTAATCTATTTGTTTATTTAACAACAATTATTTTCTCTTACCTAATCCTGAACCTTGGGTCTTACTCGAATGAGGATGCAAGCAATTACATGTATCTATTCCATCGTTATGGATGTGTATGTGTGATTTTGTCCGCCTCGTTGGTTTATTACTTTTGGTAAAAGATTAGACGATCCATACCCTATATTGTTCTTCATCCTAACATTTGGTATATATGATTTTTCCGGCCTTTTTGGTTTACTACTATTGGTAAAGGTTAATAATCCTATTCTTTAGCTTATTCGAGTTAAGGATCGAGCAATAACATATGTCTACTCCATCGTTATGGATGTGTATGTGTGATTTTGTCACCTTTTCTAGAATATTGGTATCTCTAGAGATTGGAAAGAATGATCAACCCTTAAACCATAACCTAATTTATCCTTTAGACTTGTCACTCCTTAGCTTTTGTGGTGGAGATGTGTATCATTGCCAAGCTTATGATAGAATACTAGTCACGACCGAATAATTGAGCGAATTAGTTAAATATTACCACATAGATTAACTGAGTGATTTGAGTGTTTACATTTTCCCTATTCGTGAGGTGTTTGGTTGGGTGCTAGTAATTAAATGAAAAATTGCTTAAAGGAAAAATCTTAAACTTTGGTTTGAGATACATTTTCATAAGTTTTCTAAAGTCTACTTGAGGACAAGTAGGATTCAAGTGAGAGGATATTTGATGACATCAAATAGCGTCACTTTATAGCATCATTTATCCTAGCTAAATTTCTCTTTCTATATTATTTTATGCATGAATTGGTACTTAATTGGTTATATTTGTTATTTGCAGTAAATATAGAGCAATTGGTGATGTTTAACTAAAAGGCGCACATTTTGGAGCTTAAACGAAGAAATCAAGAATCTACTGCTCTAACAACCAATACGCCGTATTCATCAAGGAAGATATGGCGTATCGGCGCCTGAATTTCACAAGCAACCACGAAGATATAAAGACCAATACGCCGTATTCATGATGATTTATACGCCGTATCCACTGGTGGTTCAGGAAGGATTCTGGAAGATATTTATCATGCTCCCCACTCCAAGAAAACCCCAATACGCCATATTGACTACTTCCAATATGATGTATCGACTAAATTCCAGAGGCTATAAATACAAACCCTAAATACAAATTTTATATATGCAATGGAGGCCATTCAAGGCTGATTAATTTAGTAACAACTAGGTTTGATTTTTAGAAGAAAAGATGAGCTACGAAGGTCCTGCAAAGCCTTTCAATCCATAGGAAAACCTTTGTAAATTCTTTTACTCTAAATACGCTTTGGTATCATTCATTAACTTGGTTAGGTTACCTTAATCGTTCTTCTATGACATTTGTATTCTTTACAATGGCTATTAGCTAGTACCTTTAGGTATTAGCCATGTTTATGATAATTTAACGTTTGGTTTATGTTTATCTCGATTGCATCTTATAACTTGTGTGTTGCTTTATATTTATCAATTTATACTCGTTTATGTGCTTAAGTATGCGACCTATCATTTAACTGGATCTAGAAAACGGACCAATTGGACTAGATACCGGGATAGCTCTTCATATTGCGATTTATATATCTAGAGTAATAATATCACATATATTGACATGTCTTTGCCTTTGGTTTAGTGAACAAGTTGGACTTGCAGGTGACCTAGGATCAACAAATAACGTTCTGATTCCTTGGGTAAAGATCTGGGCAGTGGACTACTAGTATATAAAGAGCCATTAAGCAATAAGTTAGTAAAGTCTCGATGAGCTAGGATTCAATAAGATCACCATTATTGTTCTCTAAGATAGATTATAATCAACCATGATTGCTTTATGAGGATGTGTTTAATTGTGACAGAATTAGCATGTCTAGGTTTTAGGAAGAAGCACCATCTAAATCTAGGAATGATATATCAACAACGAGATTAGACAATCATTACACTTATAAACTAAAACATGCGTTTTATTAGATTAAATATGGTTAATATCTTTTCCTTACAATAGGCTTGACTGCTTCTCTATCTTTTAAATATCAAGCTGTGTTTTATCTCCCTATATCTTAGTTTAGGCAACCAAAACTCGTATCAGTCTCTCAGGCTGAAAACCCCTCTTTTGCCATTAGTTTTAGGTTTAATTTAGATATAGCATAGAGTAGATTAATTTAGGATTAGCTTAAATAAAATATTGATAGATTTAGGAATTAACGTTCTCGCTCTTAATGATCGGCACCCTACTTACCAACGAAACAACAACTAATGGAGTACACTGCCCGTTAGTGTTGTTTTAGGTATAGTCGGAAAAATATAAATAGTAAAACTTGATAATAAATAATACCTACGCATAACGACACATCATGTACACATCACTATCAACGCGCGGGCTTCATTTTTAAAACAATAAGCAACTCCTAATATTTAAAAAAAAGCTTAAACTACAAATAATAATAAAAAACTCGTCGCAGTGAAGCATGCCGATTAGCCCGTACATAGAATTTTGAAACATATTCTACAATAAATCTTATATAGGTTCTATATAAACAATCAAAAAGAAGAATTTTTTAAAAAGAAAAAAAAACAACAAGAAATTCTAATTATTATCAAAACACAAGCCGGTGCAACGTACGAGTCTGACTAGGGCTGCAATCAAGCCAAGCCGATCTCGAGCTTGACAGGGCTTGAGCTCGGCTCAAAAATCAAAAGTTAGGCTTTAGCTCGGCTGGATAGTTTGACAAGCCTTAGTCATCAAAGCTTGAGCTCGGCTCGATTAATATTCAAATAAGGCTCGAGCTCGGCTTGAAAAGCTCGAATTTATTCATAAATGTCGTATTTGATAGCCAAACTTATCAATAAGGTCACGAAAATACGTGATTGAGTAAAGAGTAAAATATTTATACAAAACATTTGAGCATTGGAGTTTTAATATCCTTTTAGGATAAATATTTAACTATTATACCATTATTC
Source organism: Tanacetum coccineum (assembly GCA_026074375.1). Lineage (NCBI taxonomy): Eukaryota > Viridiplantae > Streptophyta > Magnoliopsida > Asterales > Asteraceae > Tanacetum > Tanacetum coccineum. The sequence goes on along the minus strand of BQNB010170286.1, from coordinate 5,137 downwards.
ACATTAACATTTACATTGTTTATATAAATATGTATAATAAAAATATTTGTGTGTATGAAAGCTCGATAAAAGCTCGAGCTCGAGCTATTGAAAGCTCGAGCTTAGCTCGTTATGTGTTTCGAGCTTGTTTATTGGGCTTGGGCTTGGGCTCGATCGAGTCAAGCTCAAGCTCGAGCTCGAGTTGCTTGATAAAAGCTTGACTTGATTGCAACCCTAGTCTGAACGACTCGTATAGATAGATAATAATAAAGTAGTATTTATGTGTATATGTGTGTGACCTCATAGGCTTACGTATTTCAGCTGTATAAATATCCGTATGACATGAACACTTCCTTACACATACTGCATATCCCTACCCGTTTCCTAATGAAAATAAACCAATGTCGCATCAACCACCAACCTTGAATTATTAGCCACACATAGTTCCTCTAAATGCACAAGACGAGGACACTTAGAGCATCTACAATACTTCTACCTATTAAGACTTTTTGCATTTATGAGTATTAATTTTCCATTAACTTCTATTTTCCTAAAAGCTATTTTTACAAACCTTGCATAAAAGCTTTTCAAAAGCTTTTCCATATGAAGTCTTCATTTCATAAAGGGGTATAAAATGAAAATTTTCATGTCCCCATATAATGAAAATATCTTGTATTAATTTTGTCAAACGTTTAACAAACACCAAGTCATTCTTTTAAAAGTCTTTAGTAAAGCTTTTACTACAATGCATCAAGTCATTCACATGAGATTTTTAAATAGTAAAAAGTGTTTTGTAAACCTTGCATTATGGATACTCTTAAAAATGCACAAGTGCTTTGTTGGGTATGAAAAAGTACTTTTAAGTGATTTTGTCTTGTTGATGTCATGATACAATAGAATTACACCACAAACCAAAACAAAACACTTTCATTATAAAAAAACCCAGACAGTGACAGAGATGGCTGAGGTTGCAGGGAAGGTGAAATCAATATTTATTTATCCAATAAAATCATGCAAAGGGATTTCTGTTTCTCAAGCTCCCCTTTCTCCTACAGGTATTATTTCACTACCTTTCTCATGATTAGATTACTTGCAAGGTGTGTGTTTAACCTTATATAGATGGCTTATGGCTAATCTGGTTTTTGGCTTAAGCCCACTTTTCATTATGATCTGATAAGCTTCTATAAGCCAAAAAGTTTCAAAACAAGCCACAAAAAATGAGCTTTTGAAACATAAGTCGAAAACCAAATAAGTCATAAGTTACTTGCCATAGCTAGGCATTATTTCCTGCAATTGAATGATTAAGGAAATGATCGAGCATTTGTTTTGTTTAGGATTTGTGTGGGATCGTCATTGGGTGGTTGTGAATTCCAAAGGCAGAGGATGCACTCAGCGGGTCGAACCAAAGCTTGCTCTCATTCAAGTGGAGCTGCCCATTGAGGCTTTTTCTCTTGGTTGGGTGCCCACTAAGTCGTCTTACATGGGTAAGTATGCTGTCCTTCTAACCCCGAATGCTCTGTTTAGAGATCCGATTGCTGAAACCGAATAAATGTATCTTTTTTTTATAAGTAAAAGGTCATATAGTTGGGTTGAACTCTGTTAAAACGGGTACAAATTTGTCCAAAGTGAATTGATCATTACTTTGTTAAAAGAATAAGTATTGTTTCAAACTTATAACCGTGAAAGTTTTGTAATTTAATTAATTCAAACCAAACTACACTTGATTGGTAACAGTTTTTGACCCGTCACTTAACTCTATGAGTTTGCTTCCATATGAGTTTCTGAGTGGAAATTCACTTGATATTTTCTGACAGTGGTACGTGCTCCTGGGATGGCGGAGCTTAAGGTCTCATTGACTAAACCATCTTTATCGTCTGATGGGGTCTCGGTCTGGGAGTGGACAGGCTCGGCCCTGGATGAGGGAGACGAAGCTGCCAAATGGTTCACCGAATTTCTTGGAAAACCGAGCCGCTTGGTGCGCTTTAATGAAGGTACATTAATCAAACTCATTTCTACAGTATGCTACGAGTAGTATTTTAAGGTTTACTTTGGTGCGCTTTCTGTATATAGAGTCGGAGACTAGACCCATTGACCCTCAGTATGCTACTGGATATAATGTGAAATTTACCGATGCTTTCCAGTTTCTTTTAATCTCCCAGGTTAGTTTTGTTATAAAATTGTCGTTACTATTGATGCTATTGTCGAGCTTATCATTCTTTGAGTAAGCTGTTTGAAAAATGAACCCCGAGGCTGCAGGCTTCTCTGGATGCGGTGAATGAACAGCTAAAGGAACCAGTTAGCATAAACCGATTTAGACCCAAGTATGTCTTTCAATATACTGATCTTTTATCGATACATTAGCTTTTCTGTTAACAAGTTTCTTACCACGGAACTTTTTAACTTATGCAGCATCTTTGTGGATGGTTGTGAACCATTTGCTGAAGACCTTTGGAAACAGATCAAAATTAATGAGACGAATTTTCAAGGCGTTATGCTATGCCCCCGTTGCAATGTATTGTGCTCACACTTATGTCTTGTAATTTCAGTGGGTCAGTAAAATCCAACTATCAAACGGGTAAAACTACGCAAAAGGAAACAAGCGCTCAAAGTGCTGTTAACATAATATAGCCTGCATCGATTTATAGAGGAATGTTAAACTTCTACTGAAACAATATAGTTATTTTTCATATTTGACACGCTACATGTTTGTAAAAGCCGGACAAAAAGTGTTTTGGGTCAAACCCAATCCGAATCAGCTAAAAAACTACCCATTTGACCAATTACTCACTTTACCATTTTGCTACATCTACTTCTGTCGCATGATGATATTTTGTTCTTAACTTAAACTTCTGTGCTAATCACATTCGTAATCCTTCATTTCTTAGGTACCCACAATCAATCAAGAGGATGCGACACAAGGAAGTGAACCAACTGAAACCATGATGAAGTTCCGATCGGCCAAAGCTTTAGAAGTGAACACCTCAACTACTCAAATCAAGGGACGGGCGAGCGCCCAAAATTGGAAATGCTTTCGTTTTAGCTTAAGAATATCTCGAAACACGCACATACAAATGTATGACTTGCATGTTTTTGTAGGTTTACCTAGGGCAGATGCTGGTGTGGGAGAATACTGATAATGGTTCGAATAAAGTTATTACTGTTGGAGATGCTGTACATGTAGAAAAGGTATTCCCGTCATATGCAGATGTTGCAGTGTAAACCATTCTTCGATCATTACAACTATATATCCTAATATGCTTGTGGTCATTATCACTGTGCCATCTTGACAATCCCTTTTAAGTAGATAAGGCCGCGTCTTTGTTAATCTAGCTCTATCATGAACAGAAAAGAAATATGAATATGCTTCAGAAATGTGTCAATGCTATCATCTAGGGGGTATCCTAGTCTTTTTTTTTACGTTCGAGTTCTGAACATGACAATTTAGTGCCCAACTGTAGTTGGGTAAGTTTATAGGGACACACCCACACAACAGGCCGATTGGGTACCTATGGGTATGTTTATAGCGACACTAGTATTTTCTTTGTACCAATATATAGCGAAAGAAAAAAAGTATATTACAGGTAAGGGTTGAATGTTGTGGGCAGTAGGCATGTTATTTTGCCTCATTTAGCATGGGTACACTCTATATCCTAAGTTCCAATAACAGCAACATTGATCACCTATTGTTACAGCATTTTATCGACTAAAGCATGGATAACATCGACTAAAGCAAACCAGTAGCCCACTAGAACCACTTTGAAGATGCATTTTATCTTATTTCGTGTGACAAGCTTCACTCATTACGAACTGTGACTAATATAATATGACAGAATGGATTTACTACAAAAATTATAGACTTTTTAATGGGTATTTATGGCTTATCGGGTCAACCCGATAACCCGATAAAGAAATAGTCAAGACCCTAACCCGGCCCTATTAGGCTATCAGGTTGTTAAATCCGATAAGCTATGTTTGACCGGAATCACCCGACCCTATAAGACTTTATCGGGTTCAGTTCGGGTCGGGTTGACCTATTTGACACCCATACCCTTGGTGAGAGTTTCAGTCTACTTTTACAAATTTAAGTCAATATGTTTAGCCCAAAATCAGTTGGGCCTCATCCCCGTTCAAGCCATACTGGTCCATTTGACCAAAATAAACAATATACACAATTTGACTAAAGAATAAGAACCACTCATTCTAGGGGTGTTGATCGGTTTGATAATCATGTTTTTTGGTTAATTTTTTTTGGTCAACTCGAAAACTGAATCGAACCGAACTAGAGTTCAACTGAACCGAAAACCGAATTTGATTTGGTTTGGTTTTCGGATTGATCTGAATAACTCGAATTTCACAATTTATTTAAAAATAATAATAATAATTACATTAATATTTAGCAAAAAATTATTATTTCTAAATATGAAAAGTGTTTTTTTATATTAGGATAAAATTTTAATGATCGTTTTATATATAAAGGTAAAGTAAGGTACCGTTTTTCATGGGTTATGGGTCCCAATACCGTTGCACGGTGTATGGGGAGGTTGAGATGTAGACAACATACCCTACATAAGGTAGAGAGGCTACTTCCGGTTCTACCAAATGTAGAAAAGGACCTCCGGCCTTGCAAGGAGTGAAGATCAAACCCTTAACCTTCGTCTCCAGAGGCAAGGGTGATAACCACGTGATCCAACCTTGCTATGTTGGTCTTTTTATATATATAAATATATATATTTATATGAATTCGGTTTTCGCTTCAGTTATTGGTTATGATTGCCAAACCTATATCCAACCCGAAAACCGAATTTGTAGTTCGGTTCGGTTTGATTTTGGCAAATTGGTTCGGTTATTGGTTTGATTTGTTTGTTTTCGATTCAGTTCGGTTTTTTTGGTTTTTCTCCTCACCCCTAACTCATTCCTAACAATGGCATTATGTAAGGGTGTTCATTGTTTGAGTAATACTTGAATAAACCTAAAATCAAAACCGAAACTGAATCAAACCGAAAATAACCGAAATGAATTTGTAACTGAAACGAATTTGCCAAAACCGAACCAAACCATTTAGATATTCGGTTTTTGTTTCGGTTATGGTTTTAGCAATCTAAACCGAAAATAGTATTCATATAATAAATATATATATTTTATATATTTATATAAAAAG
>BQNB010170285.1:0-13692 GCA_026074375.1 Tanacetum coccineum | reverse complement strand
GTTGAAGTTCTTTCATTGGAATAATGAGAGATTCATCGGATAAGCATTTCTTGAGATTAGAAATGTGGAAAGTATTGTGGACATTACTAAGCTTTTCAGGAAGCTCTAGCTTGTATGCCACTGGGCCAATCCGTTAAAGGATTTTAAATGGTCCAATGTATCGAGGGTTAAGCTTTCCTCATTTTCCAAATCGAAAGATACCTTTATAAGGTGATACTTTTAACATAACACGATCGCCAACTTGAAATTCTAAAGGCTTTCACCTTACATTGGCGTAACTTCTTTGTCAATCTCTTACAGCTTTCAAGCGTTGACGAATTTGCATGATCTTTTCAGTGGTTTCATGAATTATTTCCGGTCCCGTGAGTTGAACATCTCCAACTTCGGCCCAGCAAACAGGTGATTTGCACTTTCGACCATAAAGTGCTTCAAATTGTGTTGCCTTGATACTGGCATGATAACTGTTATTGTAGGAAAATTCTACCAATGGTAAGTGTCTATCCCATCCTTTCCTAAAATCTATAACACAAGCTCGTAGCATGTCTTCGAGTGTTTGGATGGTTCTTTCACTTTGTCCATTGGTTTCAAGATGACATGTTGTACTCATGTTTAATTGAGTACCCAAAGCATTTTGCAATGACTGCCAGAATCTGGATGTGAAATGACTGTCATGATCCGAGATGATAGATATTGGTACACCATGTCGAGAGACTATTTATTTGATGTATAACCTTGTAAGAGTTTCCATACTATCAGTCGCTCGAGTGGGAATGAAATGTGCGGATTTGGTAAGGCGATTGACAATGACCCATGTGGTGTCATGTCCATTTGAGGTTTTGGGTAGCTTTGTGATGAATTCCATTGTTATTATTTCCCATTTCCATAAAGGAATTTCTGGTTGTACCAGTAAGCCGGATGGCTTTTGACATTCTGCTTTAACTCTAGAACATGTTAAACATTTGCCAACATATTCCGCGATGATTGCCTTCATGTTAGGCCACCAATAGAGTTTCTTTAGATCGTGGTACATTTTATCAGAACCCGGGTGAAAAGAATATTTCGATTTATGAGACTCATGCATGATCAAGTCTCTTAAACCCCTAAAAAGTGGTAACCATCTTCGATTCTAGATACAAGGAGTTCCATCAGGACCAATTTCAATTGATTTGTCCATTCTTCGTAGGTTTTTGTTTTTGACATTTTCTTCTTTGAGGGCTTCATTTTGAGCTTCGAGAATTTGGGATGGTAATTTTGGATGAACGGTTATGATCAATGCTCTAACTCGGAGTGGTTTGATTTGTTTCTTCCGACTTAAGGCATCTGCCACAACATTTGCCTTTCCAGGATGATAGCAAATCTCACAATCATAATCTGCGAGTAATTCTAACCCTCGGCGTTGCCTTATATTCAATTCTTTTTGATGAAGAATGTGTTGAAAGCTTTTGTGATCAGTGAAAACTGTACACTTTGTACCGTATAGATAGTGTCTCCAGATTTTAAGAGCGAATACCACTGCTCCTAATTCAAGATCATGAGTGGTATAGTTTTCTTCGTGAGGTTTGAGTTGTCGAGATGCATATGCAATGACTTTTTCTCTTTGCATTAATACAGCTCCTAAACCTTGAAGAGATGCATCACAATAAACGACAAAGTCATCGTTTCCTTCTGGTAATGCTAAGATTGGTGCTTCACAGAGTTTTTGTTTAAGGAGTTGGAATGCCGATTCTTGTTCTTCGCCCTAGATATAATTCTTGTTTTTCTGTTTTAATTTAGTCAAAGGCTTTGCAATTTTTGAAAAACCTTTGATAAATCTTCGGTAATAGCCGGCGAGTCCCCTAAGATTGACACACTTCATGGGTGTAGTGGGAAGATGTCTGTTCTTAAGCAGCTTCAAATCTTATAGGGTCAACATGAAGTCCTTGACTATCAATGAGATGTCCAAGAAATTGCACGATACGAATCCAGAAATCACATTTAGAGAACTTGGCATACAATTTCTCTTTTCGAAGTAATTCCAAGATTATTTCTCAAATGATTTTGCATGTTCCTTACTTTGTTACGAAGAGAGAGATAAGAATATCAACAGATTAAATACTATTACGAATTTATCCAAATATGGTTTACACACACGGTTCATGAGATCCATGAATACAACAGGTGCATTAGTTAAACCAAATGGCATGACCTGAAATTCATAATGTCCGTATCTTGTTCTGAAAGCAGTCTTAGGAATATCTTTCGTCCTTTACTCCTCAGTTGATGAAAGCACTAATCTTCAGGTCATTTTTATAGTAAACCTTGAACCTAAAGTTGACCGAATAAGTCATCGATCATGGGAAAATGGGTAACGATTCTTTAATGGTTAAGTTTATTCAAACCTCGTAATCGATGCACATTCTAAAAGATCCGTCTTTCTTTTTAACAAATAAGATAGGAGCTCCCCAAGGCGATGTACTTGGTCGAATAAAACCTCGGTATGCTAGTTCTTGAAGCTGGTTAGATAAGCTCCCTTCCTGCATTCAAGAAAGGAGCCAATCTATAAGGTGTCGATCTACAGGCGAATCTCCGGGGATTAAGATGATTTGAACTCTACTTGGCGAATGGGAGGAAGACCAAGTAGATCTTCAGGAAAAATATCTAAAAATTCTTTGACTATGGGGATATCTTCTAGTCTTTTCTCGTCTGATTTCTTTTCCATTACTTGAATCATGAAAACTTGACAACCTCGGGATATATACCTTTCAGTTTTTATACAGGATATGAGACTTAGTTGGGTTTTACTTTGATCACCTCGAATGATTAAAGTTTCACCGTTGATAGGAATGTGAACGACTTTCTCGTCATAGAGAATTTTGGCATGATACTTGGACAACCAGTCCATACCAATGACAACGTCGAAACTACCGAGTTTAATTGGCATGAGATCAATTTCGAAAGGTTGATTTAACAAAGTTAGAGTCCAGCCTTTGATAACAGTGTTTCTGCTTACTAAGTTTCCGTCAGCCATTTCGATATCATAAAAGGTATCTATTATAATAGACGAAATATTTAGCATAGAGGCAAGAGATATGGATATAAAGCTTCTATCAGCTCCAGAGTCAAATAATACTTTGGCTAAATGCTGATTTAGAAGAAACGTACCCGTAACCACGTTCGGGTCTTGATGAGCATTTTTATCTCTTAGCATGTAGGCTCTTCCTTGGGCATTGATGTTGGTCTTTCGGCACTGATTTGTATAATGCCCTTTTTCTCCACAAGCATGACAAATAACAGTCACTGGTAGTTGATTACTTCCTAGTGCGTTGCTTCCTGTTTTCGCAGTTCATGGTCAAATGTCACCACCTTTTTGCAAATAATAAGCACATACCAGTACAAATGTCCGGTGTTATTGAAGATTGCACCTCTTGCATAAGGGGAGGTCTCCCGGCATACCTATTGTTCCAGATGGAGTAACAGCAAAGCTCTAACAGCCTCTTGCTCGGATTTGTGTAGTTGGAGATTATTTTAGCGATTGTTGGTGTACGGTAGTTGATGTTGCTAGCGCGGACTTGTTGTTTGAAAGTTCTACTATCGGTCAAACTTACGATAGTTGACCTTGATACTTGCACTGGAGTATGTTTTGTTACTTGATCCATTAGCCTTTGGGCTAAGTTAATGGGTTTCCTCCAAAGTTTTGAGGTTAGAGCAGAATATTTCCTTCATGCTTTGAGGTAGTCCCCCTGATGAAAGCTTCTAAGAAGTCCCATGTCGGGCAAGGATTGTTAGATTCTTGGAAATCTTTTAACATAAGGTTAAGATCATTTCCCATTTATAGTTAGATTGTAAAGTTCTTTTTCCATTTTTCTGATTTCAGTCCGGGGACAATACTTGTTCGTCAGAAGCCTTTTTAACTCAGTCCAGGTGATTCGATTGGCTTGCTCTACTCTCATAGGCTAGGCATATGCATTCCACCAGGACAAGGCATCGTCAGTTAGAGTACCAGTAGTAAAAGTATACTGTTGTTTCTTCAGTAAGGTCTTGCTACGAGAGAAATACTGATTCGATTCGTACAAAACCAGGCGGTAAGCCAACTGCTCCTTCCGTACCATTAAAGTAGAAAGGTTGACAGCTGATGAACTCTTTATAGTTTCCCAGTTTTTTTAATGACAGGATCCAAGTAGGAACCTGGTTTCCAGCGACTTGTTGGGATTACTAGCATTTGCCATTGTTGCACCTTGTACTTCTAGGGCCGCAGTGACATTGTCGGCAACTAGTTTTCTAATGGCATCTTGAGTCATGGCCGGTGCTTCTGATGTTGATGTTCTTTTGGGAGGCATTCTATCAACAAAAGACAACACATAGTAAGAATGATATCACAAGTCTAAAATTGTTTAAAGAGTAATGCTTATTTTTCTTTAAAATGCTTAAAGTTCAAAAATAAGCATTGCTATGAGGGTGATGAATGAAAATGATGCATATGATGATGATGAATGATGATAATGAATGATGATGATGAGTGGTGATGATAAATGGATCGGTATTATGAAACAACAAGTTTAAATAGGATTCCCTTGTATTAAAGAACCAACAGGCCTTGAGTATAGGATGGGGGTTGGTATATGCTTGGTTGTCTATAAAAGTCAAGATTTGACAAGTTTTTTAATATACTTCACATCCCGTGGCTAGGTTAATAAGCAAATACTGGAATCTAAGCTAGTTAAAGTATGATCATTCCATACTGTTCTTGAGTTCGTTATGAATTCTTGAGATTTTCTATACCCGCTTGGTGACTGAATATGCATGTTGGTTTGATAATGGTCTCCTATTTTCAGTGATCCTGAAGCGAGCTAAGAGAAATCTTATGGTAGTATTCCCATTTTTCCTCTGGATTTTGGTAATTTGGGCACTAACTTGTGAAGTTCAGCTTCTAAATATCGAAATCTTGTTGGATGATAACTCATCCCTTTTTTAAGAACCTTTGACTATTATCTTCTATATTCACAAAAGATAGAGAGAGAGTTCTCCTAATAAATTTCATAATTTTCTTTGATTGTCCCCCACATGACGCTGCTATACTTGTCTTTTTGAGAGCTTTCACCTATCTCAGGCTTTGAGGTAAGGAAGAGGTAAAAAGATGATTCCGCCTTGTTCTTGGTACAAAAATTCTTACGTAGGAGAGAATTCGAGATGCTTAGGTATTGAAGATGGAGGTATGATAGTTCAGCGGGAATAGTGATTTTTCAGTATATAAGGCTTGCAAAACTTTCATGTAGGGATACATCATGAAATAAACGAAACAAGTGGTGAAGTTAAGGACTATTCCAAATAAGTGGAATATCTAGAGTAAGTTTTTCCTGGTGAAGTCTGGATATAATCCTGAGAAGTGAGGAAGATTGTTTGGGAAAAGTTTGTGAAAATTTTCCTCCACAAGGAAGTAGGATGGTTGGGAGAATGACATCTGTTCTGTTTAACAACCCAGCGTAAATAACATAAGGTTATTATATTTTAGTAATATAAGTTATTGTATCTTACATACCATTCCGAAGATATAGCGCACGGAGGAACTTTCTTAAATGGAAACAGAAAAGAAGATTATAGTTAAGGTTCAACCATGTTCTCTAAAACGTGGCTCTTTGATACCAATCCTGTAACACCCCTAAATTTTTTACATATAGCGACAGAATCTAATCTGGGGTATTACTTCAAGGTATCATAGTCCAAAATCATAGAAAACGAATCAAAAAGTAGTCGTTTTTGAAAATAAGTTCATTCATTAATTCATCATAGTTTTTACAACTGAAGGTCCCAAAATCTTAAACACAAAGTTTTGAATGAATAACATTTTGCCATCTTTAAGTCCACACCACTCCGTGTCAAAAGATAGCTAATGACCTGAATAAAACCATGCTAAAAAGTCAACAACAAAGGTTGAGTGATATTCATAGATTTTAAGTTTAAATAAATTTGAATGCAATTCATATTTGGGTTAACTGTTGTTATACCACCCTTTATTTGTAAACACAAGTATTATTTCCATAAGCCATTGATTCCGCAAGCCTTGGGATATATAATATTCAAACGTTATACGCCCCAATGGGTACCTTTGCCAAAACACCCACAGTTTATACTTAATGGTTGCAATAGGTTACACGATATGACTGGGGATACACCCCAACGGGAGGCCAATCCGCAAATAGATCAAGTTCACAACATTCGCTGCTCACATTGTAAGAGTAATTAACGGGTCATGAGTATTGGGGACTTAAAGGCAAAATAGTTACTTAGGCAATAATAAATCAGGACAACATACAAAAATAATTGCATTCAAGATTTATACATGTATACCCCCTCGCGGTTTATAAAACCATTTGAAAGATTGAAAATTCGAGGCTATGGACTCACCTTAACAGTATCGGGATATTTTGATTTGATAGCAAAGGTATATGGAATGAAAGTAACGTCTTCGTCACACGCAACCTAGGTAATAATGTCAAGGTCTTAGGTTTTATTTCAAAACTTTAATAAAAGAATAATGTATATCTTTGATTAATTTTAGGATTATTGTATCACCGTTCGGGCAACATAATGCGGAGGTCATTCAGTAAACTTTGAGTGAGCTAGGGCACTTTAATCGTAAAAACTAACAACTTCAGTCAAATGTATACTAAGCTAAACCCCTTAAATTATGAAGCTCCCTAGTATGTGATACGATTAAGATTTAGAACACTCAATTATAGTTATAATAACATAATCGGTTTTAAGTGTTTTACTTAATAACTGGAAATGATAAGCACGTCAAGCGTTAATTTAAAGTTATTTTTATAAGTTTTGAACACATAACTACAACTTATTCAAATGTTACATTTTAGACCCTTAAGAATGAAAAATGGCAAAATATACCCTTGGAGTTTTCACTTTTTACAGTTTGGTCTTTGGTATAAAAAGATTTACAAAAGTAAACCTTAAAACAATTAAATGACAAAATAGACCCCTATAGTTATAACTTTAGAATGTGCAAAAATAGTTCCTTGTACATATAAGTTTTCAAAAAGTTTACCGTATAATACCCCTGTAGCAGAAAATGATTTACAATACAAGTCTAAAATCCATAATAAAAGATATTTTTCAATATAAAAGTAATTAACGAGGTAAGCTTATTAATATAAGCAAAAATATGAAGGTTTAACGTAACAAAAGTTCAAAATAATGATTTGTTAAGCTAGGAATCGAAACGAGTCAAATTAGGGTTTTAAAATGAAAATGCGCGGGTTTTTAAGTTCAAATTCTTTCAAGACATAACACTTATTATAATGTTAGATAAGCTTAGCAGGATAGATTATAATAATAGTTTACAAGTATAGCTTATAGATTAATCAAAAACATGAAATTAGGGTATACATGACTCGGTTGGATCAAAAAAGGTAAAACACATATGTTTTTGAGTTCAAAGATTTTAACAATAGTTTAGGCATGATCATATGAACATTATGAGGGTATGAAAACAGAATATGAGCTTATGGAACCTGGTTTTGAGCCATAGCTTGGAAACGGGGTCGAATCGGGACTTTAGCTTCGTACGCCTAGAATAACAACTCTGGGGCTTCTTTTCTTGGTTTCTTTCTTCACTTCTGTATTGGTACTTCTTAGATCTTCTAGAACAGAATATTTTGCTGCTATTTTGGGTTTTATAAGAAAGAAGATATGTGGGGATGAGTTAGAATGAAGCTGGTTTACACCCTTTATATAGGTGCGAACCACCCTTAGGGACCAAGGAAACTTAATGGCCAAGTCTTGGACATGTGTAGCAGCTAGGAGATGATGAGGAGAGTCTATGGTATAAGTATGAAGGGCTAGAGAAGTAGGATTGCAATGTGGAAGATGCTAAGGGTGTTTGTGTGGCCGTGGCTTATATGGAGCAAAAAAAGGGATATGTGGCTCAATTTATGCCAAGAAAATGAAGAGAGTTCCTTGTATGCTGCTATAAACTGATTTAGCTAGCATCATAGAGGAGCTTGGATGCATGGTTAGAGTTTAAAATGGGTCATTTTGGAGGGAAACTAGGCACGGGTTCATTTTGAGCACGAGTTAGGGGTTTTAACTTATTTTTCGTGTATAATGGTGTTATGAGAATGGAATATGAATTGTAGATGTTGTATCTTAAATGTTTACAACATTATTTAATTAGTGGTTAAGGTTAATAATAGGTGAAAATGGAAATAATGGGTTACGGGTTCATTTGGGGTTCGACATAGGGTTTAGGGTTTTCTAGTTTATTTTTCATGTATGTTGGATGTAATAAAGATAGAAATGATATGTAAGGGTTATATTATAAGTTTATAACATAATTTGATCAATGGTTCAAGTTTAAAGTGGGTAAAATAAAGAAACGGGTCATGATTTAGAAACTAGCTTGGTTTTAGGGTTTCTTGGTTTGAATTAGGGTTTTAAGTTTAAAAATGAGTCTAAGTGATTGAAATGGATGGAAATGTTGTTAAAAAGTTAAGCATTGCTTGTTTGTACATTGTACTTAATAGTTTGTACAAGATTCGTTAGGAAAACGGAGGTAAAACGGCTATTTTGGATGTTATGCTTAATGACTTATACATTGTGCATTAAGGACTTGTACATTGACTTGGAGGAGTTTATATTTCAAATGATATGTTATATTACTTTACATGTCATTATACTTTTGCATTCACTTAGATTTAACTTTACATGGAATTAGGGTTTAAGGTATCCGAATAATGGTTTTAAAAGCCTGGACTTGATATAAACGTTGCAAATGGTAACATTACATGAGTAATGTACTTTGTATATTATGAATATATAAGATATTGACTTGACATATTATGATGTTTTCTAACATATAAGTAGATATGATTGCCATATAAGTAGGTTGCTGGAGCTCGTTAACTTTAGTTATGCCAAGTTGCATTAAATATTGAGATATGGTAATGCAATTTTAGTAAATGTAATAAAGCGTAAAATTACCCTAAAAAAGGATGGATTCAAAATAATAATAGATAGATATACCATGCATCTAACTTAATTGATTTAAATTACCATGCTGAAAAGTTGCTGTTGTATATATCTGATCCTAGCAAACATACTCGTCCCCGGTATGGAAGAGACTCTAACTCTTGATAATGAGAGTTCGATCAAAACTGAATAAAAGGACTTAGTGAAACATCCCTATGACTACACAAAGTTAATATCTTTATGAAAAATTTTTTAAACCCCCACACAACATTAAGAAATTTGTTCGCTACGAGCAAGTAAATAAGAAGAAATGTGGAGAAAATCATTTGTGATAATAAACCAAATATTTTCAAAAACATCGATTTCTTACCAGTGTCAAAATCAATAATCAAAAGTAGACAAGCATACAATGTCATGACGAATAACATTAATCATTTAAAAGAAATTGTCGATCAAGCGTGGGTAAAACATTCAAACGGACGACTACATCTTCGTAAACCCAACTGCTCAAGAATAATAGAAAATCCTAATTGAAAGAATTTTTGATAGACCACCTTGCCCTTAAAGACCTCGGAATGATAGTTTCGCATTTGTTCATGAACTTAAGCAAGAAATGCATGCTGATTTAAAGTACATTGAATCTCTTGAAGATAAAATTGATGAACTTGAATTTGATAAGGCAGAATTTTCAAACATGTATGATACGCTTTTGCAAGAATGTGTGTCTAATGATATTATGTGTACATATTTGCAATCTTCATTTTATTAGATGAGAACACAAGGTATTTAACAATGCTTATATCTTCATAAAGTCAGGGAATGTGACTGTCTTGCATAAAAGCTTTCTGAACAAACTAAATTTATAAGTAAATAGATTTACACTGAGCTTTTATGAAGTTTTGTTAAATTAGAAAAACACTCAATTTCTCTTGAAATCGCTTTAACAACAATGTCAAGAACAACTGAAAAATGACACAGTTTGCAAAGAAAAAGCGTCAAATCTATTTCGAAAGGAACGTGAACAATATTTTGCAATACAAGATTTGGAAGCACAAACTGCAAGAAAGACCATTGCAAATAAAGTGAGTGAAATAAACTCATTGTAAGAATGCCAAATGAACATCTATGGACACTAAATTTGATGAAACATCTATTGTTCGACAACTAAATCGCCAAAGATCCAAAACCAACAGTATTTAGGAAAACCGGCTCATTTTTCAGACTCTCTTGAGGAGAAAATATTTTTTCAAACAAAATATTCGGTTCAAAAAACTAATGAGTCAGAGGGTTATCAAACTAGTTCACCGTCCATAGAAATTTGCTCAAACTACCAATCAAGCTGTAAGAATCACAACTGTGATTAAACTGGCATGTATCGAATTTGGCAAGTAGTACAACACAAACTAGAGCACCATAACAGATTAACTCAGACTTCTAGGAATACAAATCCTCAACGTGTCTAACATACTTACAGGAGTAGCTCACTAGAGACTAAAGTTAGCAGAACACAACCTAGGAGCAATCAAATGAAAGATAAGGTCTTGCTAAACACTAGTCAAGTGAAGTTTAAGAAGACTGAAGTAGAACACCACCCTAGGATTTCTCGTATTTCTAATCAAACAAAGTCTGTAACTGAGTGTAAATGACACTTTAAAAAATTCTAGAACATTCGATGTTAATGTTGTTTGTGATACTTGTGGAAACTGATGTTATTAATACAATCATGATGCTTGTGTTTCTATGTTTTTGAATGACGTGAATGCTAGAACTAAGAAGCCTAATGTAGTGCCTATTAGTACTAGAAAACCCAAAAGTCAAGCGAACAAATCTGTTGCAACACCCCATAAGAAAACAGTTGCATCAGAATCCACTACCACAAATTCTAAGAGTTACTATAGGATGCTATATAAGAAAACAGTAAGGTGTGGAAATGGTTGATTAGCACAACAAGCCCATACAGCATATACATGGGTTTCCAAAGACAAAAAAGAAATGGTACCATAAATTTATGAATGAAAGTGTGCACTAGAACAGTTTAGTTTTCGCAAAAAATGTATCTAGGATAACTAATGTCTTAAAACTCACAAACACTTTAGGATCCAATTTGTCATGTATTCCATCATCCTCTAATTCTCTTGCAGATTGTACAACTCATCCTATTCATTGTTGACTCGGGATGCACAAAGCACATGACGAGAAATCTATCACTGCTGTGCAATTTTGTTGAAAAATATTTGGGTACCGTGTTCGTATTTGGCAATGAACCATTTCACTAAATCTTGGTATGAAATTTGGTTCAATGAAATATTACGATCCACAGGTTTACTACGTCGACAGGTCTCAATCACAAGCTTTCCCTCGGTTGGACAATTCTTGAAGCTGATTTAGAGGTTGCATGTTCGAAATCTACGTGTTTTGTTAGAGATCTTCAGGGAAACGACTTACTAACTGGTAATCATGGAACTGATCTCTATACAATTTCTATCTAAGAAACAACTTCATCAACTCCAATCTATCTCATGGCTAAAGCATCAACAACTCAAGCATGGTTATGCATCGTAGACTGTTCACATCTCAACTTTGACTACATCAACTTGCTTTTGCTAAGAAAATGTTGTTATTGTTTACCAAAACTGAATACGTCAAGAATCCAACTATTTCCTCTTGTGAATGATTAAATTAAAACGAAGTTCATTTAAGTCAAAGACTGCTCCAAGTTCAAAGACAGTTCAAATTTGGCTTCATAAGACCTATGTGGTCAATGCGGTTTTGCTAGCTAAATGGGAAATATATAATTCGTAATTATCCGATGACTTAACGTCCAGATATACTTGGACACTCTTTTTACTCCAAGGATGAAACACCAAAAGTTTAATTAAAAAAGACTTTTCTCACTGAAGACCATAAGAAATCTACAAATAGCCCTAGTACATTTCTGTTCGCAGCCCTGACAGAGCACTGATTCTTAAACAAGAAACTTAATGCATACTTTAAAGAAGAAAGGAATGAGCATCAAATTTCTACACCTCGAACACCTGAACAGAACGGCGTTGTCGAAAGACGAAACCGCACTCTTGTTGAGGCTGCTCGAACGATGCTTTCAGCTTCTAAACTTCCTTTATTCTTTTGGGCTAAAGCAATTGCAACTGCATGCTATACTCAAAACGGATCAATCATCATCCCAACACATGAGAAAACGGCATATCACATCATTAATGACATCTAACCCTCAATTAAACACCTTCACATCTTTGTTGCACTTGTTACCTAACCAGAGATGGTGAAAATCTAGAAAAGATGAAAGAAAAAGGGGATCCGTGCATCTTGGTGGGATACTCCACTCAGTCAAAGGGATATCGTGTCTATAACAAGAGAACAAGATTGATAGTTGAATCTATACATCTCAGATTTGATGAGATCAAAGAGATGTCAGAGACGTCAGGTTGCTAGGACTCGTTCTCCAACGACAAAAGGCATCAATTTATGACAACTCTGGCCCTGCGCCCCAACTACAAAATGTTTCTCCTTCAGCAGATACAACAGCTTTGTCACAACAAAAGTTAGATCTTGTATTCGGTCCTCTGTACGATGAATTTTTCACTGCAGGTACTTCAAGTGTCAACAAGTCTTCTTCTCCCACTGACAATTCTAATCAACAAGACACACTACCTTCAACGAATATTCACCCTACATCAGAACCATCAACTCCTACAAATGCTCATGCTGAGGAAAACAATGATAATCAAGCAGAAGATGATCAATTACAAGAACATGAATTTACCAATCCTTTTTGTACACCGGTACGAGTAGTTGCTGAGTCTTCCTCACAAAATATTGGCAATTTAAATGTTCATACCTTTAATCAACCTCAAGATTCCGAATACCGATGGACAAAAGATCACCCGCTAGAACAAGTTTGTGGAAATCCATCCAAGCCAGTGCAAACAAGACAACAACTTGCTACAGATCCTGAAATGTGTATGTTCGCGCTCACCGTGAGTACTGCTAAACCAAAAACCATTAAGGAAGCAATGGCTGATTCTGCATGGATAGAAGCAATGTAGGAAGAACTTCATCAGTTTGACAGACTTCAAGTCTGGGAACTCGCTGACAAACCATTTGGCAAGACCATAATAAGGCTAAAGTGGTTATGGAAAAACAAAAAGGATGAAGACTAAACTGTAATTTGCAACAAAGCACGACTTGTAGCAAAGGGTTATGCTCAGGAAGAGGGTATTAATTTCGAAGAATCATTTGCTCCAGTTGCTCGCTTGGAAGCTGTTCGGATTTTCATTGCATATGTTGCACACAAGTCTTTTCCAATTTATCAGATGGATGTCAAAATGACATTTCTTAATGGTCCACTGAAGTATGTTGCACAACCGGACGGATTCGTTGATCCTGATCATCTTGACAAAGTTTACCGACTAAGGAAAGCTTTATATGGATTGAAGCAAGCTCCAAAAAGCCTGGTATGATGAACTCTCAAAATTCCTGATATCCAAAGGTTTTACTAAAGGTACAATTCACTCGACTATATTCACGATAAGATACGGGAGGACATTCTACTTGTGCAAATTTATGTTGACAATATTATTTTTGGTTCTACAAACCCTAAATTTTCTAAACGATTTGAAAAATTAATGCATAGTAGATTTGAGATGTCCTTAATGGGGGAAATGAAATTCTTTTTAAGACTTCAGATCTACCAATCCCCGCATGGTATCTTTATCA